>BPLQ01011776.1:0-20339 GCA_021605075.1 Caerostris darwini
TATATTTATATCAAAAATTGTTTTGCTTGAAAACAGATTTTAAATATTAATTAAATTTTTTTTTAATTTTAAATGAAAAGGAATTTATTCCATCAGAATATTTTAAACGACTTTTCTGAACAAAATAAATTTGTTACGTAAATTGCTTTAGATTGCTTGTAATTTAGTGAAATGTATGGTTTGCTTAAATTTCTAGTTTTCAATTAAATGCATTTTTAAAGAATCTCCGGTTGAAAATTTCATATTTTTATTTATTTTAAAGTAGTGTTCAGTAAAGTTTTTATCGGATGTCTATAAACAGAGAAAGATTACACCATAAAAATTTGTGCCAGAAAATGTATTTCTTCAGTCTGTGCTAGTTTATTTGAACTTAGTCTTATAATGTGTCTCTAAATCTGTAATTGCTGGTTTTTAATGAATATTATTGCTTAATTGAATGTAAATTTTCGTATAATACCATTTCGAACTTTTAAAACAATTTCATCAAACACTTTAAATCACCTTAATTTAACCATAAAATTAAACTCACTCGAAATTTTACTGAATAAATAAGCATATTTATTTTAAGAATAATTTATTAAGAATTATTTAAGAATAATAACTGCTGCACCGCTGTTACTCATTTAGCACTATACAGGAGGCACGTGCAGCTGGAAGACATGCTACGGACGCGAGTAACACTACCACTGCAAAGCTCTACGATCCTATTAGACCGGGTCCTAAAGTTTAAATTGCATGCCAAAGCACTACAAACACTCACCACCGGGACTCGAATCCGAAACCTATGGCACCGAATTGCTCTTATATATTTTATTTATTATCTTTGGATTCCAGAAGTCCGTTTTATAAAAACAGGAAGAGGATTGTTTTACGGACATAAAGAAAATGGCTCTCAGTTTACTAAAGTTAAAAAAATAAAAGAAGGCCATATAAAATGTTTATTATGGTTTTTGTAGTTTTTATTAAAGTTACTCGGTTATGTTACAATAAATATATCGATGTGGCATCTAACATCGACTGCCTACAATTCCCTTTTTTAGTTATGTTGATTTTACTTTATTTATTTATTTGTAACCTTTTTACTTTTTTTCTTTCTCTATTGTATCAAATAATTCTAGAATTTTATAAATGATTGAAAACAATCTGGTTCATTTTTTTCATGACACAAAATTTACTAAAAGTTAAAAAAAAGTAAGGCTATTTAAAGTTTTTATAGTATACATTAAGGTTACTCGGTTGCGGCATACAAAATGGATTGCTTGTAATTCTCTCTTTTTTTCAATTCCTACTATTAGTACGTACTCTCCCTAAATATAGCTTGTTCAAATTTTCTGTTGTTCATAAAATACTTTTTATTCATCCACTCAAGTTCAAATACATTTTTTTTGAACTTGTGAATGATACTTGATGTTATTACAGTTTTTTCAAATAATAATTCATTAATTAAATTTAACTAATTAATTTTTTTTTTAGATTTATGTTGCATCAATAGATGGCGCCAGATGTAAGTGGGAAATTTCAACTTAAAAAGTAAGTATTGACATTAACAATTTTTTTCTATATTACTTATTAAGTTATGCTTCTTTTACATTATTTATTCATTTTACAACAAGTTTTATTAGTGAAATAATTTTAGATTTTTATAAAAAGATTGAAATATGGAAAATTATCTGGTTCTATGAAATTATAAGGTCTTTGGCTGCCACAGGCTTAAGTTTCGAACACTGGCGTGGCATGGATATTTGTGAATGAAAAATCCATGATAAACTGTAGGTCCCTCTGTAGTTAGCACAAAGTGCAAAAAAATGACCGTAGAGCGATAAACCAAAACAAACCAAAATTCGGCTACCACTGAAAGAAGGATAAAAATTACTAAAAAATCTACTGAAATATGGTCTTTACAGATATTTTGACTTCATCTCATGACAAATCCAATAACGTTTCCATTATAAATACAGTATAAATTTTGTAGCTATTTTGTTTAAAATTGCTAATTATACACCATTACAAATTTGGCCCAATGCAAAATAAGGGCCTAAAATGCCATTATTTAATCAAAAAATTATGAGTGTCAAATTTTGAATGATTCTCAACGGTTAAAGGTCAAACACATTTCAATTGATATTACAAAATATATTAGTTAATTTAATTTCAACTTCAAGTCAGACGTTGTGTTGTCCCTTTTTTTATCGGTCATGACAAAAAAGAATAATTATTTCGACGAAAACAAATCAAATAGAGAATGCATCTCATTTTGAACGCTCCCAGGTATTACTACAAAAATTATCGGAATTGGAATTTTCAGAATATGCAACTATGCATCTCAAATGCAAACTCAGTTTTTATAATATGATTTCTAAAGGATGTTTTTGAATTTTAGGAAATGTAAAAAATAATTTCACTTACTTATTTCATGTCTCTCGATTGAAGTTGATTTTCTATTGTAATTTACAGTTAGCATTATCTGAAATTCAGTGTGATACTTTATTAAAAACAAAATCTATGGATGCTGGAATTCTAAAGTTATTAGATTATTTATTGTTTGATTCCCCAATATGTTTAACAATGTAACTAAGTTGGTAACGCATATTTGTAACTGAATTTTTAAAATTTCAAATTATATACCATTAAAAAATTTGGTCCCCATGTGAAATGATGTCCTAAAGTGCCATTTTTTAATCAAAAAAATTATGATTGTGGACTTTTAAATGATTCTCAATGTATAGAAGACATTCATATTTCTGATAACTTTACAAATTATGTTAGTTAATTTAATTTTAAACTTCAAGCCAAACGTTACGTTGTTTCATTGTTATTTATCATGGAACAATAGAAAATCATTATTTCGACGAAAACAATTTGAAAAGTAAATCCACCTCAGTTTAAATGTTTCCAGATATTATTAGGAAATATGTTGGAATTGAAATTTTCAGTATATGCGAATCAAATTCAAATGCAAATTCAATTATAATAATATGATTTCTAAAGGATGTTTTTCAATTTATTAATTTCACTTAGTTATTTCATCTCTCTCGATTTAAATTGGTTTTCTATTTTAATTTACAGTTAGCATTATCTGAAATTCAATGTGATACTTTATTAAAAACAAAATCTATAGATGCTGGAATTCTGAAGTTACAAGATTATTTATTGCTTGATTCCCCAATGTGCTAAACATTGTAGCTAAGTTGGTGCGTATATTTGAGTTAACAACTATATTTCAACTGTAAAAATGCAATAAACCTATCAAAAATAAATAGTGTCATGTAAGCATCTATAATTAATTATACAAATATCTAGACAAATTCAATTAAACTTTGAATATTTACTTAATAAAACCTTTTGTCATGTTCTTCAAAAATAAGGCTAAAAATTTATTTAGTAAAGTAAATTTGACAAAAAAGTCTTTCGAATTTTACAGGAGATTTTTTAAATGTTTATATTTGTGTATATATATATATATATATATATTTTATTTTGTATATTGTTAATAATTAAAATAGTTTCATGTTTAATTCTAATTTTTTATGCTGCCCGCTATTTTATGCCTTAGATAAAATATTTAATGGTATTTGGTGGAAGACAAGTTTGTACTAGAATAATTATCTGTTTTTTGTATACTTCTAAATATTTTTATGTTCTTCGTGTTTTTTATCTACACTTATCTTTAATCTCAATGCAGTTATTTTTTTTTATTGAAAAATGAAATTGAAGACTGTTTTAATATAATTGAATATGATGCTAAATAATTTTCAAATTCTACAATAAATTTTCAGTACGTTGTACTTTTAAAAGATCATACATTTCTTAAAGAAAAAAAAATATTTGAATGAAACTAAGATATGACCATTTTTCAGTGAATAACTAATAAAATAATGTACACGATATGAGTTGGGAATCGTAGAATAAAGAAGGGATGAATTTCTCAAAAGGTTGGAATTTCAAACTAATGATTCTAAAGATTTACAAAATGAAAAAAATCTCTGAAGTGCAATTTATTTTAAAGTCTATAGATAAGCACCTTGGAAAAACCAACAAACTTTTTTTATCAGAACTTATTTACTTTTTCTTAAAAATAAAACAAACAGCAACTGATCCAGTGAAACACTACAGTCAACTTCCTGCTGTATTGTTTACTTAAAAAGCCATCAGTCTTTATTTGTTGCTTTAAAAAGTCATCAGTCACCAGAGGAGACCTGGGATCTGCTCGATATCACAGACGAAGTTCGCTTGCTTCCGAGTTTTTTTTTAACTTTGGCGATTTGAGAGATATCACTGGAGGGTAAATAACATTAAAAATGAAGTGAAACGGGGACAGTAGAAAGTACTTGAAAGTGCTTAAACGAAAACAGTCCATAAATAAATAAAAAGTAAGTAAAAAGAAAAAAAATATATATTATTTCTAATTATTTTTTAAAAAAATATTTATTTCAATTCCTTCTATTAGCTCACACTCTCCTTATATATATCTTGTTCAAATTTTCAATCGTTCATAAAATACTTTTTATTCATCCACTCAAGTTCGAATACATTATTTTTGAACTTGTAGTGGATGACACTGGATGTTAATACAGTTTTTTAAAATAGTAGTTCAGTAATTAAATTTAAGGAATTAATTTAAGGTTTTTTTAAATTTAAGTTGCATATATCTAGCAATAGATGATGCCAGGTAAACTTAAAAAAATGAATATTAATTATTAATAAAGTACTTTCTGCAATAGAGTGAAAAAACAAGTATGAATTGACTTAAAATTTTTTTTCTATTACTTGTTTTTATAAATAATTTTATAAAAAATACAGGGTGAGTATACTTAAAGTTCCACATTCAAAATGCTTTAAGAAAAGAACGACTCGTCACAATGAGTTCAAATTTGAACTGAAGATACTTGAAGAAAGGGAAACGGTATGGCATCGAAAAAAGAGTTCCAGAAAAAGTTCCACCGAGTTTTTCCCATCCAATATGGTATGAGCTTGTCATGGTGGATGGGCTTTCCAGTAACAGTGTCACAACTGTTGAATGACTTGAAAGTCATTTGTTCCGTCAAAAAAAACCGAAACAATCAAGCCCAGTGACCACTACAGTTGGTTTAATGTGCAACTTTTGCCAAAACGTTGTCAGTTCAATTCAAAATACCACTGCCAGCCGAATTCACTTTCTTTATACCTCTTACATCGCCATCTATTCAATTCATGATTCACCGAGTAGACTCTTTCTTTTTTTCTTGGTGATATCCGTGTATTATTAGGTGGTACTTGTAGCGGCTGGAAGAAGGTGCTGGGACGCTTATGGTACAGAAAAGAGATTCGCTTAATGTTCTTTATTTGTATTGTGCGTGATTTAAGCTGCACTTGGGTGGTGTTTGGTGTCTCCGATGCGAAATCAGGGACCGTTTCGTCTCGCATTGTGTCTCGATGGGTGAGAATTTTGAGACGGTTTATGATTCTTGACTTTGTTTATGTTTCATTTTTTTTGATTTGGAGATGCGATTTTGTTTGAGAATGAATTTTTTTTTCAATGATGTGATGAGGAAATACTATTGTTTTTTTTTTTAAACAAAGAAGCCATTTCACGTTACTGAATCTTGAATAATTTAAAAATAAATTCTAAAGTAGATAGAAAACAACTTCTCGTCTCACACAATGTGAATGATATTTTCACTATTTATTAAATGTATTTCTTTCTGGATTATTTTGTTTTTTCTTTCTTTTTTTGTTGTTGCTTTTATTTTTTAACGTGATACCACGGTTCGGAATCCATTTTAAACGGTAGGTACAGGTCTAATAGGAATGTAGAGCGTTGCGGGGGTAGTGTTACTCACGTCCGTAGCGCATCTTCAATCTATACCTGCCCCATGTGTAGTGTTATATGAGTAGCAGCAGTGCAGTCCTTGCTTATGGAATAAAGATTAACTGTTTTTATATAACCAGCTGCATTAGAACCACAACCTACGATATTCTTTAGTAGCTTTGAGAATATTTAAAATAAAGACTTCTTCTAATGCGATGAAGGAAATCCTAATATTTTTCTTAAACAAAGAAGCCATTTCACGGTGCTTAATCTTGACCATTTAAAAAATAATTTTTGTGTAGATAAAAAGCAATTTGATAAAAAGCAATTCCTCACTGAATAGGAATAATATTTTTTTATTATTTGTTAAATGCACATGTGAGAATCTGTTTACCGGCCGATCATCAGGTGAGGAATGAAGCCATAAAAATCGCGCCATTAAGGAAGTCATTTCTCAAACCTTTCCTTCCTCTTTTTGGTTTTTCTAATAAACGCAGTTACGTAGAAAGATTGTTGCATTTAGTGGGTGTCAGTCCGCGATTTTGAAAAAGTTCTGTGATGTTACTTTCATTAATCATAATAGAGATTAATATAAAACTGGAGGAAAGGTTTGGGTTGACAGGTCGAATTATTTATATTTCCCTCTGTGTCTTCGTTATTACTTCCAAATTTGTTTTACTCTTACAGTCCTATTTAAAAAATGTTATAGTAACGTATTTCATACGAAATGTTTCCAAATGTCATGTTTCATTTTATTCTATTTGACCTCATTCAATAAAAGTGCTTAGAAGTATGTTTTATTAAAATTTTTGTCCTAGGGAAAATTATGTTTTTATATTATCTTCATTGAAGCAAATGCACCATAGTGGTTTAGTTTGGTTTGTTGCTCTGCAGTCATTTTGTGCACACAGTAGGCTAATTGGACCGGAACCTACAGTTTAACGTGGAAACCAAACCACTAACAAACGTCCGTGCTACCCCCAGGATTTGCACCTGAACCTCTGGTACTAAAGGGCCGAGCTCGGTACCACAGCTTTCGGATTCGCTTTCCCGGCGGTGCCCTGGATGTTTGTAATGCTTCGGAATTCATTTTAAGCCGTAGGTCCCGTCTCATTTGATCGCAGAGCGTCACAAAGCCCAATCACCCACACCACTTCTTCTCACCCACATCGTACCCACCCAAATTGTAAAGGGGCAACTCAGCTCTAGGCACAGGCACAGTGATGGGTGGTAGTAGTAGTAGTAGTTCTGCGCCAAGATGGCCAATTGGCTAGGGCTCTGGCAGTTGGTAAATATAAGATGTAAAACAAGAAAACGAGTGATTCTGTTTTCCGAGTAAGTTGATTTATATTAAAGACTAATTAACATATTATTCTCTTAATAATAAAATATAGGTTACAGATAGTGAAACTTCGATTTAAAAATAATGATCAAAGCATATGGAAAGAAATAAGAAAGAAACAGCATTCAAATATTTAATTCGCTTTTGTATGACTAAAATAATTTGATTAAATAAATAATAAATATTTAGAATATAAAAAATTATTTTTTGTGCAATATTTGAAATAAACGTAAAAGTTATTAAAAAAACGATAAAACAATTTTATAAACGTACTATTTTAAATTCAAAAACAAATAAAGAAAAACCATAATTTTTTAAAAAAAATATGGTTCGCAGAATATTTACGACAATCAAAATCGTATTTGAACATTTACGAAGAAGTAACCGTTAGAGTAAAATTAAATACCATGTAAATATAAATAAAAAATTAAAGATGTATAAAATAAATAACCTTTAAGCCTATTTATAAAATATATAGCTATATATAAAATGTATAAGCAAAAATATATAAATTAAACATAATTATAAATATTTAAATTATTAACCAGAATAATTTCCAGAAGAGTTTTGAAAACAACAGCAAAATAACTTTTAATCTCTTTGATTGAAATGGCAACAAATTATTTTTAACTAATAAAGTCAAACGATAAAAAATTGTTTAATACGAAATGAAAAAAATCATAAAAATCTTTGAAGTCATTTCCTATTCAGTTTTCTTTAGCAAACGATTCTTGAGTTAAATCGTTCTAAATCACAATTTTACAAAAAAAAAAAAAAAAAAAAAAAAAAATTCTAAATTAATTAAGGAATAAAAATTATATTAATTTTTGTCTATTTCTTGTAAATAATGTACTGATGAAAGTCAGTTTTTATCAAGATAATATTGTCGCACTATAATATTGTAATATTGCAGATATAATATTATCGCACTATAATATTGTAATATTGCATATATAATATTGTCGCACTCTAATATTGTAATATTGCATACATAATATTGTCGCACTATAATATTGTAATATTGCAGGTATAATTACACATAAAACGATAATTACACATAAAATTCAAAAGATACTTTTAATTTGAAAAGTTACAGCTATTGTTTAATTAAATATAATTAATAAGATTAATACGAAATGCAAATGCAAATAAAGATTTTTGACTTCATTTTCTATTTATTTCTGTTAAGCAAACGATTCTTGAGTTAAATCATTCGAAATTGCAATTTTACAATAAAATCTTTTTTTCTAACTTAATTAAAGAATTAAAATTATATTATTTTGTCTATTTTTTTTATAATAAATACGTTGAGAAAGCAGACGATTAATAAATTTAACGTACAAAAGAGACTTGTAATTTGAATAACTGTAACTTTTGCTTAATTAATATAATAATTAATTACAAATTTTTTCTTGCTTTTTGACTAAACCTTTGATAAAATATTAATAGATTCAGTAAAAAGAGTTGGACTGCTAAGTTTTATAGTTATACTTTATGTCAGTTTTTATCAAGATAATATTGTCGCACTATAATATTGTAATATTGCAGGTATAATATTGACGCACTATAATATTGTAATATTGCAGATATAATATTGTCGCACTATAATATTGTCGCGCTATAATATTGTAATATTGCATATATAATATTGTCGCACTCTAATATTGTAATATTGCATATATAATATTGTCGCACTATAATATTGTAATATTGCAGATATAATATTGTCGCACTATAATATTGTAATATTGCAGATATAATATTGTCGCACTTATTTTTAATTTTGCACGTCTTTAGTGTTTAATACACTAAAGCCATGAAAAATTAAAAATAAGAGCGTAAATAAATTTATTGTATACAATGTTTTGTACAAATCTTATTTTCAAGTGGGAAAAAAATAATTCAAATGTGATTGATAAGATTCAGAAATTATTGGGATAACCAAAATATCATAAGAAACTGAATGTATCTGTGTTATTATAATTCAAGAAATATAACGTTTATTTAAAAAAAAGCACTAATGAATAGTTTAGGTATTATAATTATTAATATAATATATATATCTATTATATTTATTAGTTTTTATGTATATTTAATATTGCCATAATAAACTAATTATATAGTTATTTATAGTTTAGTTTTAATATGCACATTTTTTTCTGAATATTAATCGTTATTTTTTTTTTTTTTTAACAATTTATAAATATAAACAAGTCAAATGAAATTTCCAACCTTTGTTATTTGGATTCGAGCATCAACTACATTAGACGTTTAAAAATAAACCTACGAAAAGAAGGTTTCTTGATCTTTCAAATATAGATTTAATTCTAGTTAGAATTAATTAGTAGAAATTTTCTGCTGATTGAGTATTCGATATGTTGAGAAACTCGAAAAATGCCTTCAAATTTAGATCAAAGGATTTTTATATCGTTAGTCGAGTAACGGAAGTCTGCTTAAAAGAAGATGGATTACGAAGCTATTAGTTCTGAAATTAGGAACTTTTCTTTAGAGAAACTTTGAGAGATTCTAGAATTTATTTATTTAAAAATTTAGCGATTAGAACGGTTAGCCTTAAGATGATCTAAATTATCACTTGGATGTATGTCTATACAAACACATACAAAAAAAAATATACTTGTCGTATAATTAAAAAACTGCGTAAAAAGATTTAATACCAAAATCCATAGAATGCTGTACTAACTCTGTAACTAGCTTTTTTCAGAAAAAGTTACATAATGATAAATAAATAGGTGGATAGGGAATAAAAACTTGTTAAAATTTTTACATACATTTTAGTCTTTCTAAATAGTTCTGCGAATTCAACAACAAAAAAAATTCTGGAATTAAAAAGTCCTCATTGTTACAAGATGAAAAGGAAAAAAAATAAATATCATAAATAAATGAAAAAAAGATAGAAAATGAAATTATGCAAAAGGTTTACTTTTATTATATTCATCACATAAACAGAACAAAACGAAAAACTCAATCAAGAGGAGGAAAAAAATGGTACTTAATTTCATTGCCGAAAAAAAAAAAAAAAAAAAAAGAACACATGCTGTTACCAAATCTTGCAAGAGGAATCGTCTGACAAAAGCAGACGATCATTTTCTCTTTTTAAAGAACAAAAAAACTGGTATCACTTTTTTTCAGAAACGTTCCAGTAAAAGAAAATTTCTTAATTGTCGGACTGTGTAAGTCCTTACTGTATAAGTCCGAGGATCACAAAAGTATCGAAGAGGCTTATGCTGTCAGAAAATTGAAAATTTATTTCCAAACTCGAGACAGAAATGACTGTTGATTTGATGTTTTTCACAAAGTCCGTGCCACCATGTTTTAGAAATACCCAAGATGAGATGTAAGATGATAGCTTTTTAACCTTTGTTTCTGAGGATGAAGACTTGAGCTCTTTTGTTTGGAATTTTACAAGATATAATTTATCAATAAAACCACAAAAAAGATGATTAATTGTATTTTAATGGTTTGGATAAAGGAATTGGGTTAGCCCATAAAAATGTCCCATCACAGATACATTGAGTTCTTCAAAAAAGGGAATTTTTTTAAAGGGACACAATACAAATTATTTAAAGTATTAATTGGATTACTGCTGTGTTATATCGGCTTTTTTTTATGCCCTCTAAGTTTATAGGATTTTGGAAAAAAAAAATTTTTTTGGAAGTTTTTGATTTGTTTGATTATTTTTTTAAGACAAAAACTTTCTTACTAATTAATTTTTTATTTATCAGATGGTTAAATGTGTTTGAATAGCATAAAGTTATTACTTATTTAATACTACTATTGAAGTATTTTTAAAGATAATAAAGTGTGTGAGTGTGGTTAGGTTGTGACTTGTTAGCATTCAGAGCTTTATTTACACAAGCACAGACACCACACATATAAAATTAACAAGAGACAATAGCCGAGTGTTTAGTGCTCAGTGCAACAGGTTTCGGTTTCAAGACACGGTGGTAACATGTAATGGTTCGAAATCCACTGTAAGCCGTAGGTCCTGGCCTCATTGGACTGGAAGAGCGAAACTGAGCCAAGTCAGATTTCTACCTACGGGATGTCCGTCTTGCATTGCAGGACACTGAGGATTGGACACATCAACAATATGTAACATGTTTGAAGACATATAATTATGGATTCCACTTCTAAGCCGGAAATAAGATAACTAGGTACACACACTTAAGGGGCGTGAAAGATACTTCCTTTACAGGTGAGAATCTGTAGGCCAACACATGCGCCAGGATGACCTAAATAAATTTCCTCTCGGGATGTGAGATTGCAAACTAAACGTTTATCAGCGGTGATAGCGCAGGTTGCACTGTATTTCCGCTCGGTTGAGAGTCTCAAGGATAACTAATCATTTATCTTGACCGCCACAGAGGGCACTCTTACAGTGCGTAGGCGAGAACTCACACCTTTATTTACACACGCACAAACACAACACACATAAAATTAACACCAGACAATGTGTAACACATTTAAAGACATATAATTATAGATTTAGTGGAAAATTTCACTTCTAAGCCGAAAATAAGATACTCAGGTACGCAAAGGTTGTGCGAGAAATACTTCCACTCCGGGTGAGAGTCTAGTTCAACAAATGCGCCGGGATGTGCTAAATATAATACCTCTCGGGATTTGAGACTTTAAAGTAAAGGTTTCTCGACAGAAATGCATGTGCGCTGTATTTCCACTCACGTGAGAGTCTCGAAGCCTATTGACCCTTTCTCCTGAATGCTTCCTTTTCTCAGTGCTTAGGAGGAAAGATGGTTACAGCATGAACAAAATTCCAAAACAGGTCAGTCTGCCAGCTTTAAAGAAAGGCTAGACACCTTTAATATTTACGTTAAAAATAATAACGCTTAGAAAAAAATGACTTGCCCTAATCTACCATAGAAATTAATCGATACAAAATAACCATAGAAATTAATACACTCATGTCCATAAATTAAGTATAATGAAGTTCAGGCAAAGAAAGAGACAGAAGCAAAACAAATTTAACTTTTTTGTAAAGTCTATTTATTAAGCAAAAGGTAAAGAGCAAAAAATATGCTATATGTTTGATATAATTAATAAAAATTGCGATTTTTACTCCCTGGAACAAATTTCAAAAAAGAACCTATTTACAAAAAACAGTATAACATGGTTAGTATGGAGTATGTCTCCCGGACGATGCAATACAGGCCTTACAACACCATGGCATGCTGAGTATCAAATTATCAATCTGGTCTTGGGGAATATTACACCACTCATCAAGCAATGCCCTCCGAAGTTCCGGTTGACAGGTGGGAGGGGGTTGACGGGCTGCAATTCGTCGGCCAAGCATATCCCACACATCCTCTATTGGATTCAAGTCCGGTGAGTATGCTGGCCAATCCATACGTGTGATATCCTCCAATTGAAAGGCATTCGTCTACAATGTTTGCACGGTGAGGACGGACGTTGTCATCCATAAACAAAATTCAGTACCCATGGCACCCCGAAACAAACGTACATGTTGTTCCAGAATGACATCCCGATAGATGTGGCCTGTCATCGTTACACTCTGAACATGCAGGTCAATTCTGGAACCAAGAATAATTCCTCCCCAAACGATCCATCCTGCACCACCATAACGGTGTCGTTCAATGGTATTCTCTTGGTGGTAACGGGTACCTGGCGCTCTCCATTTGAAAGTCCGGCGAGAATCAGTCTGCAAACTAAACCTGGACTCGTCGGAAAACATCACACCAGACCACTGTTGCGGTGTCCACAATGCATGCTCTCTACTCCAGGTTAATCGTAGGCGACAATCAGTTGCGGTAAGTGGAACACATCTGACAGGCCTACGAGCATATAGACCAATGTGTCCTAAGCATCTGTACATGGTCTGCCTTGAGACTGTCGTACCGGTAGCAGAAGAGAACTGACGAAACAGGTCTGATGCTGTGCTCCGTCTGTTTCTTTTGGCAGTAACCGCTAAATACTGATCCTCATTCGGCGTTGTAACTCGGGGGCGACCTGTGCTGTAACATTTACACACATTACCATCATCTTGGAATCGTTGCCAAAGCCTGGAGATGACACTCTGGGCGATTCCAAGTTTCTCGGATACTTCTAGCTGGGTACGTCCACCTTCCAGTCATCCGATAATTCTACCACGTAAAAAAACTTCGAAATGCTTCCTTTGTGCCATAACTATGCGGTTATAGCACTGAAAGGCTTTTAAAGCGCTTGTGAACAATTTTACTTCTTTGCCAACATTCCTTATATATCCCTCTCTTACACTCTCGTCATTGTGCCGTTTTATCCGCGCCATCTGGTGGTTTACTGTAATTTGCATATTCTTCTTCAAGATGTATATGATAATTCTACAGGTGAAATTTTTATTTTAGAGTTCAATTTCTGTGTGATTCTGAATTATCCTTAATTTATGGACATGAGTGTACATTTCGATTCGAGATCCCTTAGTTGCTTCATAATTAACGTTTTTCTTTTTTAATGCAGCTGGCCAACACATAGACAACTGCCTTAAAGCAAGCGCTGCACCGTTGTTACTCACCCAGGAGGTGCGTGTAGCTTGAAGATAAGTTACGGACACTGAGTAACAATGGCCCCACAACGCCTTACGATCGTATGAGACCTAGACCTATGGCTTAAAGGGAATACCGAACCACTACAAACATCCATGGCACCGCCGCGACTCGAACCCGAACTCGCATAGAGCTCCATCCACTCGGCCATTCAGGCCCTTCTTAATTAACTTTCAATATGACATAGTGACATAGGGCAAACCTTTGACCTTCAAAGCATATTTAAATGGTAAAAAAAAACTAGGTTCTTCTCTGAATTACCACAAATATTTTCAAGTAACATTTTATATTTAATTTATTTTTCACAGTTCTTGCGAGAATCTTTTTCCGCATTCCTTTTCCTATTGAAATGCTTGGTCGTTATGGTATAAAATGGTCAGCATTAGTTTTTAAGGAAAATTAATTTATTTTTAGTTATAAGCTCAGATTTAAGATTAAACATGATTCTAAAAACTGGCAAAGCTATGATTTTTTACCCCAAACCAAAATTTTAAAGCTGATGTTTACTTCCACACACATCCTGTAGCTTTACTTTACTTAGTCGCTCTGCGGTCATTTTGTGCACACTATATAAACCAAATAGACCAGGACTTGCAGTGAAACGGGAATTCTGAACCCCTCACAAACCATTCATACCCCTGCCGAGATACGAACCTGAAGCCTGTGATAGCATATGCCAAAGAGCTAGCCGATTGGCCATCTGGCCGGTATTACAATCGATAGCCGATCTGTGCTTACGAAATTGAAAAAAAAAAGTTTTTTAAATAACTGGATTTCCACTAATATTTTGAAATGGCACTTTTTATTTAATTTGTTTTGATCTTCGATGTTAACACTTTCATTGCTATTTCCTATTTATGAATATTTTTATACAAATGTTAGTATTTATTTTCTACTAAAGCTAACATTGTGTTTAATAGAAGAATAATTTAGTAATGAACAATGACTTAAAAGAAGCAATTTATATGCGTTTGATTTTTAAAACGATTGTCAAAGGTATGAATTTGTACGTAGAGTTACTTGCTTAACTTCTTCATTGGTGTAAAAGACCCATGATGGACCAAGGTCGTCTGCCTACTGGCAGATTTCGAGATTGGAGATGCCTTCCTTTTAAGGGGACATTTTTAATGCCTACTCCTACGGTTCAAAGAGGATTCCGAACCACTACTGGCTCCACCGGTACTGGAATTTAAAATACTAACTCCGAACGCTTATCACTCGGTCATCAGGGTCCACTGGTTTAACACTTTTAAAAATAATGCAATAATATGATAATTTCATTTCAACAAGAAGTTTCACTTAATATTCAGTAATGACAAGTGTGGAAACTGGAGTAAACAGGAAGACTCCCACCAGGCAGTCTGACGCAAGACGCTGAACATCACACACGCCGTTGATTCTCCTCGCTTTTGAGCAACCTGATGGGCAATTGACCAACGCTCTGGCCGTTGATATCGTTTCAGGTTCGAATTCTGGCTTTGGCATGGATGTTTGTGAGGGGTTCGGAATCCATTTTAAACTGTAGGTCCTGGTCTAATTATCCCACAGTGTGCACAAAATGGCCGTAGAGCGCCAAACCAAACTAATTCTAGTTTTTCAAGCAGTGTCTACAACAATGCAACCAGTAGATAGAAGTTCAGTCCTAATGCTCGGGGACTGAATGGCCGAGTGTCTGAAAGCTTGGTGCCACAAGTTTTGGGTTCTAGTCCTGGAGTTGCCATGGAGGTTTGTAGTTTGTTCGAAATACCCCTTAAAGCCGTAGGTACCTGTCTCATATGACTGTAAGAGATGTCACGGAGCCCACTCAGTCTCAGCTCTAGACACAGGGATATGATGTGGTGTAGTAGCAGGATACTTACTTATTAACGCCACCGCAGCTACAGATTTGGCGGTTTTTAAGTGGCGCCAATCTAAACTTAAAATTTTTGTGACAAATCATAAAATATATAAAACCCTTTATTTAAAATCAAAACACTTTCCAAATTCAAAACAATTTATTTAAAAACAATGTAGTCAATCGGATTTCGGTGGAAAATGAGCCGATGTAGAGTTTAACATAGATTCAAAACAGTCTCTATTTTGGCGCCTTGGCAGCTCTTTATTGGCGCATTAGCGCAACTTCTGCTGAGGTGGCGTTAATGCGTAAGTACCAGTAGCAGTAGTAGTGATGGCAACTTAAATCGGGTATAAGTTTTCAGCAATTTAATTTATATCGAAGTTTCTAACAGTAGATAATCAACGATAATTAGTTTGAATAAGTCTACGCTGTAAAGAAATAAACGATGGCTTCATCACAAAGTGTGTTTGCAGTTGACGATGGCGGTTTCGATAGCTCCCAGTTTTTCTACACAAATGAAATATATGCACACAGTCTATTAGGTAATAATTATATTGTTTATAAATCTTTTCGTAATGTCTGGTTATTTTGAAATAAGACTCCTAAGTTTATTTGGGTTCTTAACTTTTCTTAATCTTTTTAAATGTATTATTTTAAAAATATATTTATTTTATTGTTAGTATTAGTATTTATTTTTTAAATATATTGCGATTTCATTTGCGTTAATTATATGTTGCGTATTAATACCTTGCTTATTAATTGACCTACAGTCTCTCATCTAGAGAGGATGTATATTTTGCGAATCCAAATGAGAAAAGAAACAATCCTTACAAAAGTACTGATTAAATGGAAATTTCTACATTTGCAGATTTTCCAATCAAGTAATTGATTATTTATTTAAAAATCATATCATTTTGATATTTTCAATCAAATATAGATTAATTTAGGAACGAGGATTGAATTCTACTGTATTTACAGATGTGAAATAAAGAATATCAATTAAAAATTATTTAAATGCAAAAATAATAATAATAATAATAATATTTTTTATCATGCAGGCAACAATTTAAATTTAAAATTAATAAGTTCTGAAGAAAATATAGGAGACATTCTAGATAACTTAAAAACACACACATTAAAACAATATTTCGCAAAATCGCAGAATAGGAGACGTTGGGATTTGGCGTCAAAAACTCTTTTCGACCAAAGTGCGTCAAATAATGAGCTATAAGTGTAAGCGAATTGCAATGTATTGAATTTCAAATAGTGCAAGAAACCTGGTTGCCATATTTGACGTTGCGTCCACAAAAAGTCGGCCTAATTTTTTCATTTGTACAACACAATAAGTATTGCTTTTAATTAAATTTCTATTCTTTAGTTAAATTCGAATAATAAAGAACTTATTTCATAGACGTATAACCAGCTCAGATCATTGTGAAGTCAACCAGAGGATTTCAAATTTGAACATTTCCTCGGAGCGAAGCTCATACACAATCTATTCAAAAGGCGATTTATGACGTGACTTTATGCTTACATATATGTAAGCAATGCACGCTACATATAAATTATTACATAAGAAAAACATTGTCTATTGTGCAAATAAAAATTTTTATTTCACATAATTATTTGCGAAAGCGAGAAGATTAATGTACCAAATCGCAAAATAGAGGCTTGTGAATTGGAGACATTTGTGATACTAACTGAGCAATAAGTCGCCAAATGTGGTAATCAAGGTTTTTGTACTGTTTGCAATTCACTTCACTTATAAACGCAACAAGTTACTTGGTGGACTTAAGTGAAAAAAAATGTTTGACGCCAAATCAACGGATCCTGTTCTTTGCGATTTTACTGATCAATGCATATTTTTAAACAATAACATTAAATATTAGTTTCATATTTTTAGCGGCGTTATGGATTTCAAACAAAAACCATATCATGTCCATGGCTGATAATGAATTCATCTGAGAAAAAAATAAACCTTCGGTCAGTCACGTTTCTAAGAAAGTGAACTGAATTATTCCTATGAACCCAAATTCCAGCATCTATAAGAACATGCAGTTTATTGTTGAAAATTGTTTTATTTGTCATCTACGGTTATTTTGTGCACACTTTAGGATGAGATAGGAGCCTACAGTTTAACGTGGATTCCGAACCCAAAACAAACATCCGTGCCACCGTCAGGATTAAATTGCAAAACATTGTGGTGTAAAAGACCAGACAGAGGCCGCTTATTACTGAAAAGTTCATTTTCTTCCCCTCTTGCCTTATTTATGCTTTTAAGCATTTCAAGAAACTATTCTCTTTTGGTGATAAAAAAATACAACATTAAAACCTTCCAAAATTTTCGAGAATAACTGGCACCATATGCGTCTCGTACTGAAGAAAGATGTAGAAGCATCTATACCCAACTTAGCGATTATCAATGATATTCCAAATTCGGTAGAAGATGCGAAATAATTTTTAGTGAAGCTGCAGCAGAGGCCAGCCTGTGGAATCGAACCTTATCCACCAGTGCTTTAGTGCTTATTTGTGTGCTTCGGCGGGTTTACTTGGAACGATTGTGGAACGATATGGGTTTCATTTTTTACGAAAAAATCACCAAGAATCAATGCAGTGTGAGCAGGCGCATTCAGTGTTTGCGATGATACCAATCGAAATTCGAAGCGTTTCAGGCCCAAATGTAATGGACCGATCTTATTTGAATTCCAACATCATCATCATGGTCTCTAATTGTAAACCGACGGTTTGCAAGCATCAAATCTTTAATTGTTTGGATGTGAGCTTCGTCGGTTGAGGTTGATGGTCGACCAGAGGGCTGTTCTTCAACGTGTTCTCTGCCTTCTTTGAACTATTTATAAATCTTCTAAACATTTCTTTCCGATATAGGAATGCGCACCGAATGCCTTCTGCAACTTTGTATACGTTGCGCAAACAAAATTGAATGCAAGTGCATTGCTCGGTTAATTCAGGCATTTCAAAATCCAGTTTTAGCGTCTCACAAAGCCAAGCGTAACAATGAATATTGTGATGTCAAATTTCACACAGATGTCAAGGACAGTGCCAGCAACCTAAAAAAAAAAAAATTGAAATTCCATAAGCCGCGGTAATTTCAAATTGAAAATGGGTCTTACTTTTGGATACAATAGTATATATTCTACAAAAATACGTTGCCTTTTTTTTTTGGAATCCGGGCCACAAAACTCTACACTAGTAGGGAGAAATGAATAAATTCGTGGAATAATAATGTGAAAGAAATATTTCTGTCTTATTTTTATAGGAAGATTTGTATGTAAAAAGTAAATGTTTAGTTTTTAACAATAGCATACAGAAAATTGTAATTTGCAAAATAAATTACAAAAACTTAATAAGGTCGCGTAATACCCACTTTTAATACTATAGGACTTTGATGCCAAATTTCAGTAATGAGGCAAACTTTGCGATGATCAAAATATACAATTCAGCTATACTTGTAAGCGTGAAACGTGAACATCTTCTCCCAAATCTCGGACATCCACCTCCAGGCAATAACAGGATGCAAATTTAAGACGCATTCTGACAGGGGCGTCTTCTCTTCGGAGGAGTGCTTGGGCAGTTTTTACTCTGTCGATGCTACCCTCGGATCTCAGTGAAAACTACTCATGTCATCAAAATCTGGCTCTAGAATGTATGAGTGTTCAATAAACCAATCGTCAATTCGTAGCACAGTTGATTCAGTACAGAAATCAAGTCTTGTTTTAACTTTTCAGGTATTTGTAAAACGTTCACTTTTTGTGTTGCTCTGGCAACAATTGAAAAAGCGATACCAAATTGTTCTGTAGCATATGGATCAATATGAAATGTTTTTAGTTCATTAAATGGAGCTTTCATATCCGTTTGATTGCAAAGTGTAACTGCAATTTTCATGTATGTCATATGCTGAAGAGATGGGACGAACATATTCGTAATACTTTTTTGTTTTGAAGCTAGATATATTGTCTTAAAACAATATATTTCTCAGGAAGTAGTCTGTGGCAGCGGTATTGCGTTATATTTCCTGCTGTCTGGATTAATCTGTAAAAAAAAATGAATCATATAAAAAAAGTATGATTTAAAATATATGTAAGTACAATAATTTTTAACGTAATTTTGAGGTATATAAGTGTTCGGATGGAACATATATATACTTATTTTATCATTTCAATGGCAAGGTAGTATGCTTTCTAATACAATTGGCAATATAGAGATAGTTAAACTATATGCCAAAAGCAGGTCTGCACCACTGTTAGTCCTTTATCACAACCTAAGGGTCACATGTAGCTTGAGGATAGACTACTGACGCGAGCAACACTACTTCCACAATGCTCAACGATCATATTAGCGCTGACCTACGGTTTTAAAGTGGATTGCGAAAATCTTACTAGCATCCATTTCACCGAGGACATTCGAACCCGAAACCTGTGATACCGAATGCCAAAGCCCTTGCCACTCGGCCATCAGACCGCTGGGAAGGTAATATAAAAAGGGGAAAAATAGTTTTTAAAAAAAGAATATGTACACAGAAGGATTCAAGAAAGTTGACAGATGCCATTGCCTTAAATGTTCTCTAGCTTATCAGTATCTGGCCGTCTCGGATTCGCCATGAAGGGCCCAGCAACGATGGAGATGAGCTCGGTTCATCATTTTTCCAAATCACAAAGATGGCGGTTTGGTGGAACGAAAATCAATGCCGAAAAACCAATGTAAATCCCAGATAGTTATGGCTTGGTATAGACCTACCTCCCTAGCTGTGCATCTAAATAAAGGGTTCATTTCAGC
>BPLQ01011778.1:0-118778 GCA_021605075.1 Caerostris darwini
CAATTAAATTAAAAATGTTACACTTTTTTATTCATTTCTTAGAAAGAAATGAATTTTGATATTTTATATAAAATTTCAATACATTAGTAATAAAATGTTTTAAAAAAAAACTTTCCTGTAATAATCTTCGCTTACATTCAGTTTTTATGTTAGAAGCACAAGATGTTGGAATGTCTAACGTTTGAATTATATATAAAGCAATATAAAAATATTTATTAAATATTTTCTATGTATATGTGAAATAAAACATTAAAAAAAAAAAATGCTAGAACAATACTCATTTCAGATATTTTAGGAATAAAAAGTAATTTTTTACATAGGCAAAAATTTTTGTGAAATTTTTTTCATTAAAATTATTTAAGTTCATAATTTAAATAAACAAGAAAAATAGTTAATTATTTTCAAATAATTGAAAAATGTCATACTTTAAATCAAACAAAGTGAACACAAAAATGACAATGGAATAAAGACAAGAGAAAATCTTCTATAGAATATTCTACTATAGAATATAAGAAGCTTCATCACTAAATTTCAATAATGAATTCTTTTCATTTAAATATCTCTATTACATAGAAATTAAATGATGAATGAATATATTGTACTGTAAGCTGAATAGCGGTATAAAAATATGAAATTTTTAATTCTTTTAATACATTAACTATGATCAAACAGAAATTATAATAAAAAATTGCATAAATTATAAATTGCTATTTAGTTATTCATTTACAATTTAAAACTATTGCATTTTAATTTCCTATAGAATGTTTTTTATTCAAATATATTAATATATCATTTCACATTTACAATTTAAATTTTACTAAGATAAACTTTCAATACATTTATTGATGAATAAAAGTTTAGAAATTTTCTGATATAAATCTTTGTTTACCTTCAATGATCTTTAATTATAGTACTGAGACTTTCGTACGAAATCCATCTTCTGAAAATCCGCTCCTCTAAGATTTTCATTTTAAAAGTACGTTTTTTTTATTATTATTATGATTATTTATTCTACAATTCCAGATAGGAGTCTGAGATATCAAAACGACTAAGGTTCTGTCTAAGCTCACAACAAAATTTTTAAAATTAATTTTTAAGCAGCCAGACATGAAAATTTCAATTCGAAATTCCTGATGATTACTTGATGAAGACGAGCTGCGACAAGTGATTTAATATTATTGATTCTCATTTGATTAAAAGTCCCATTACGAAGAGGCACCAGTTGCTCAATTAGCAACGGGCGTACCGATTACGGAGTTCCTAGGTGGCTTTAAGAGCCACAATACCTCCACATCTTAATTTAGTTAGAAAATTTGCACAAAATGAATGTTCAATTAGCTTTACTTATTTGTGGAGGCTAAAACGGCGGTTTCGCTATCGTTTGAATTATAACAACAATCTATTAACGTGGATGAGTTGAAAATTTTAACTAATGAAAACATTGTTTTTTAAAAAAATGTCGTATATATTCTTATATGAAAACAAGGAATTAGATTTGGCACGATATCCAATTTGATTGATGTGATGGCGATTAAAACTGAGTAATTTAGCGCTAGTCAAATTCCTTTGTCGCCGAAGAAATAAAGCAGTCTTTTATGGAAAACCATGGACGATTCTTGCTAACACGATTTTTCTGATTTTCAAGATGTATGCAATTATTGTTCCTATATTTAACATATTATTATTGCTTACAAATTTATTTATCAAGATCAAGTATGAATTGTTTTTCGTTAAAGAAATTGATTGCATCATGTTTATCAAAACTTCAAAATCATTATCTACCACGAAACCTTTTTGCTGAAAACTACAAACTTTAGGTAGAAATTTATCAATAACAAATTTCAATTTTATTAAAAGAATCACTTTAGATTGATAAACGCTGTTAAAATGCCATCTAATAACATTAAATTTACATATTATATTACATAAAGCATGAAATGTGTTAACTGATCTGCCTACCACTTTTAAAATAAATTATTTGTCTAAATGATCTATTTCTTTATATGAATTTTTCCTTCGAAGATCGGAAGGTATTACTATAGTGATTGTTGCAATTTAGTCTAAAATATCGTCCACTGTGGATGATACTATATATATTTATTGAATGCCGAGATGCGAACTGTTTTAACGGACGGGTACATAGAGAAATTGCGTGAAATTTTGATACTAGGTGTTATTGCAGATCTGATCACATATTCCTAGCGATTTTTTTATTCGAGATCACTGATAGCGATAGATTGCCAATGATAGATCACTGATAGCGATAGAAGTTGATTCAAATAACGCATTATTTGTCTTTGATGCGATGTTCATTCCATACGATTTTTCCAGAGAATGAGTTTGACTGAATTTTTTGGTTGAATAATGAATGTGATGGAAGTGACGTACCCGCTCCGCCGAACGTGGACGCCAACGCCTCAACCACAGGTACTCATGAGGGAATGTGCAGACAGCTAGTGACTGCGAACAAAGAACTGAAAATTCTCGATAACATCCTGTCCTAGACTAAGAACTCAGACATGCCACAGGACTATCTCCAAATTAATGCCAACCTATCAGCTTTACCCAGGGGCTTGAAGATATGCTATGGACACGAAGTAACAAAACCCCCACAACGCTCTACGATCCTCTTAGACCGAGACCATTTCGGGTTCGAGTCCCGGCTGTGCCATGGATGTTTGTAGTGTTTCGGAATCCACTTTAAGCCGTAGGTCCCGGTCTCATATGACCGTGGAGCGTTGACAGAACCCAGTCAGAGTTCTCACCCACATCATTCCCAAACTGTATAGGGCCAACTCAGCTCTAGTCACATTGATGTGGTGTAGTAGTGAAAGGTGTACCATAGAAGCACATCTAGTGCGTTTTGTAGTTATTATCGAGGGAGCTCGTTCTATTTATAGAGGCTGTTAACAATGGCTGTCGCCACTTCAATGAAAGGCTCGCTTTCTCTCTCATATTTAATGAATTTTCTCTTTAAATTTGCAGTAGTAGAATCCAGGCAGGGCCGGATTTAGATGAAAAAAGGCCCTAGGCTATTCAACTTATGAGGCCCTTTCACCTCCCATTTTTAAGTTCGTAAATTACATGAGAGATAATAAAATATATCATTACTGTGATATATATCAATATGTTAAATGAAACTTGTTGTGATGGGTACTAATCTTTATAAAAAATGTGGCACAGTAATAAAAAAAAAAAAAGCCGTGAACACTTATTTGGACATTTATTCTCAGCACCCTATATAGTATTTGTAACAATAACTAATCAAACATAACACACTACATTTACAAAGAAACACAATTCAAATAATAAAAATCTTTGACTACGAAAATAAAATATGCAATTAAAATCAACATATTTTCTATCAAATTAAATTAAATATATTCAATGCATCGAAGATTAAAGCAAATTCAATTCAGATGAATTTATTTCATAATAATTCGCATTTAAAGTTTAAGTATGAATTGTTATGAATTTTACGTTTTAAACTAAACCAAAAATAGAACTTCATTCAAACAAAATCCAGATCACATAAAAGAAAATATCAAATTGTATATCATATTAAATTTTATGTTAATAATTATTTTATTTAAGAACTATACTTTGGTGCAATCTAATATATTTTATGTTTGCTTATTAATCATATGTGTAGAATTTCTCATTATTTTCGATTTAGTGATTATTGTTTTTAGAATAGCGTAATTCGAATTTTGCTAACTTTGAATGTAGGCCCCTCTTGATCTTGAGGCCCTAGGCTGAAACCTAGTTGGCCTATAGGAAAATCCGGCCTTGAATCCAGGGAATCTTCTGCATTCATCAATACCAAAAATTGATTGGCATATAAGATTTGACTACACTCCCTGAGACAGGAATGTTTATTTAAATGGTAACATAATGTGAATAAATCATTATGACTATTTTGATTCTTCCAAGATTTCTTAAGTATATTAAATTATTTTTAATGCATGCAATTATTTTTTGATATCTTTTATTAATCTGAATTGTATCTATCAATTTATTTATTTTTACTCTTACTTATCTGGGCTGTTAACTGTTCAATACTTTGAGAAACTTTTGAAATTATGATTAAATTCTCAGATTACATAATTAAACATTATTTAAACATTAACATAATTTAAACATTATTATTTAAACATTTAAACATTATTATAAATATAAGGAAGAAAAAAAAAACCTAATTATGTTAAAAATAAGAAATTTTAAAGGAAACTTTTAATCCTTTAAAAATATTAACTCTTATTACACACGAAAACGAAAAGAAAATAAATAAATAAATAAAAAATTAAAAAGTTAAATTTTTACATTCTATATTGCACATAAAACCAATAATATTTTATTCTTTGGATGCTGCTTTTTGCTCAAATATATTAAACATTATATCATACCGTATATGAACATTATATTTATCACATAAATTTCATAATAATGTTTAATTTCAATTTATTCATCATTAAATGTTGAATAAATTTTCCGGTTAAAAATTGATTTTGCATTAATTTTTTCACAAAGAACCCGTCTTATGTTTCGATTTCATTTGAAATCTATCTCTAAGATATTTCCTAGACAGCTACTCATAACGTGGATGTCGTTAGTCTAGTTAAAATAGAGTTCATTATGATGAACACAAGTCATGTAACAATTAATTATTGAAGTTTTAAGTTACACAAGTGCAAATATCAAAGTTAATTAAAAAGAGATAATGAATAGCGTAACATACAACCACACCAATGGGAGATCTCAACCACGACTGAGATAGGTGAATATTAGTGAGGGCGCTGCAGTAGCTGTATCCAATTTTAAGGAAAAGTCCTATAATGTCTGATATTTGTCATTATATATATTGTCTCCGGTTCTCGTTTATCACGGTCAGTACTTGGGTGGGTGACCATGCCGTTGGCAAATTTGGGATAGCGCTCTGGCGCTCGGTAATAAAGTGGTTCGGAATCCACTTTAAGCCGTAGGTCCCGGTCTTCTATGACTGTAAGAGCGTCGGAGCAAAAGTCAGGCTTCTATACGGGTGTATATATTGTCTTAACGTGTACATCGTGAAGATAGTTAATAAATTCTCAAGTAAGTATAGAGAATTATATAATTTATTAATTAATTTAGTTTGCATGAAATAAATTCAATTTTTTATGTTTGGTGTTGAATATGTTTACAAGAACATTAGTTCATTATATAGAACATTTAAAAGACAATAAATTCCTTGAAAGTTACATTAATTTTTTTAATTCTCTGTAAGATGTTTTATTTCTTTTTTTATTACCTTTGATTTGAGCGTACACAATAATTGATTAAAAGTATAGTGTTCTGAAAAGATTCCTTCAATTTAAAAATGATAGCCTTACATGTAAAACAAATATTAAAACCAATATGAACAATTATTTTGTTCAATTTAAGTATTTCTGTGTTTTTAAAACTGCGTTTTAACTAACAGAAAATATTCAAATATATAGGATGAATGCAACAAATTTAAAAGAGAAAAAAAAAAAAAACTCTCATATTTTTATATGTGACATCTTTTGCACAATCTTCATACTTTAATTGTTATTATTAAAATAAAAAATTGTAAATATTTCTTTTGTTTCCTATAATTAAATTGTTTTTTATATCTTCTTTAAAATAAAAATTGAATAAATTTGTTGAAGAATGTTATAAAAAAACCCATTTCTGTAATATATCTGTTTTTATTAATTTTTTTATGTTGGATGCAAAAAAAGGTTACAATGTCTAATAATTGATTATTTTTTATATATCAGGCAATAAATAAATAAATAAACAATACAAAAATTCTATATTTTTTAATTATTTTCATGTATTCTTAAATAAAAAACACTATAACTATATTCATTTCATGGATGTAAGATGGAGCAGCGAAATGAATGAAAAAGATAAAGGAACCATAACAATTTCAAAATAGTCTTTAGTTACACGTTTATTTGTAATAAAAAAAAAATTAATAATTAACAATCGTAATTAGTAATATTTAATGAAGGAAAGACTTTTCGCAAAGTATTAAAATTAATGTCACCCTTAAAACAAAACATAATGTGAACACAAATTTGACTATGGAATAAGGAAAAGAACATCTACGATGGAATATAAGTTGTAATAATAATTTATTAAAATGAATTTCCTTTACTTAAACATCGTTATTATACATATTTGAAATGATGTGTAAATATATTGTTCTGTAAACTGCATCACTGTTTAAAAATGTGAAATTTTAAAAGGAGCCTCCAATTCTTTTAAAATACTAGCTGAAATCTCACACAAATATAACAAATTTTTTCATTCTATAATCACACATTAAAACATGATTGGTTTGATTTTTAATTCTTTGGATACTGTTTTTTTACTCAAATATATATTTATACAGTGTAAAAACTTTGTTTTATTAACACATTTATAAGCACACATTGATGATGATGATGAATGAAGTGGTATATGGGGATGTGAAGCAACAAGGACTATAATCCCCTAATCACTATATATATGAACAGTTAGTTTTGCCTTACTTTTTTAATATGTCACTCTCCACAACGCTCTACGATCGTGACCTACGGTTTAAAGTGGATTCCGAACCACTACAAACATCCATGACACCGCCGGCACTCGAACCCGAAACCTGTAGTACCGAGAGCTAGCCACTCGGCCATTCAGCTTCATAAGCACATATTAAATCCAATGATTTTTGTATCTCTATAACCGTCCAAAATTCAAACGTTTACGTACATTCCCAGAGGCAGGAATGTTTATCTTACACTGTCAGCTCTATACTCGCAGGAACAAAAGCCACACATTTCATTTTTATATGTAGCAATCAATATTATGAAATTGTTGGTAGCATAATGTAAATGAATAATTATGAAATGTTTGACTCCTCTAAGATTTCTTAACTATATTTATCTGTTTTTAATGCATTCAATTACTTTTTGATATATTTTATTGATTTGAATTGTATCTATAAATGCGTTTATTCAATTCCTTCTATTAGCTCACACTCTCCCTATATATATATATATATATATATATTTTTTCAAATTTTCAATCGTTCATAAAATACTTTTGATTCCTCCACTCAAGTTCAAATACATTTTTTTTTTAACTTGTAGTGGATGACACTTGGTGTTAATACAGTTTTTTCAAATATTAATTCAGTAATTAAATTTAATTAATTTTAGTTTTTTTTTTTTTTTTAGATTTAAGTTGCATATATCTACCAATAGATGGCGCCAGATAATCTTAAAAAAATGAATGAAAATTATTTATAAAGGATTTTCTGCAATAGAGTGAAAAAAAAAAAGAAGAGTTAGTTTATTTATTTATTTAGTTAGTTTTTAATTTATTCTTTTTATTTGGGTTAGAAAAGTTAGTGTATGCTATATGTATTAGTTCGGCAATTCTATTAATTTCGGCATCAATGTTTAGTGTAGAATCTAAATCAAGATTTTCAGGGGGAGAATTAGCAAGTAGGTTATGGAATTTAGACCAATTAGTAGATATATTTCTCACAATATTTAAGTATTGATAGGTAATAGAAAAAATTTACAATAACAGGGTTATGATCGGAAGTTGAGATTCAATAGTGAACTAGAACTTCATAATTTAATTTTCTTCGATTAAAAAAATTCTCTCGGTGTTATTTATTACTTTTAAACTTGCTACTGAAAAAGTAAAACATTATAGTACGAGAAAATTATTTTTGTTTATAATATCCTTTAGGTTTTCTAATTTGTAGTCTCAATTTTTCTGAATTACACAATTTTTTATTTCACCATTATCTCACTTTCTAAATCAATTTAAATTTATGTATGCTTACCTACAAAGAATGGCATCAGTAATTTTACAAATTTGGAGAATGAATTTGAAAGGCAAGTTTTTGAGCATTTTATTAGTGATTGAATCAATACCAGGGGTTTTGTTAATTTTAAGAGAAGAAATATATCCGATAATAAAAGAAGCTTTAGTAGCTGGGATATTGTCAGCATCCTTATTTTGCGCTAAGAAGGAAGAAATAGTATTTTGAACTTCATTAGAGGTATTAAGATTATTAGTATCGTTTTCAGTAAATTGGTCTTTTAAAGTGTCTGCAAGAACCTCTGCTTTGTCAACGTTGGAGGTGACAGTCGTTTGATTATTAGTCAGAGACGCAATTGTGGACCGCTTCCTTCTAAAAGATCGTGTTAGATTCCAGAGTGTTCCGTCCTCTGCATTCACCGTTTGTAACCTTCTGTCCCAGCATTCATTCTTATATTTTAGGATAGCCCTACGGAAGATGTTTTGATGATGATTGTAGTTGTTTTTACTGACAGGATCTCTATAGATTTGCCAGAGTTTTCGAGCATTATTGCGATTAGTAATGAGTCTTTTAATATATGGTGGAAGATAAGTACGGTTGTTAGTATTAATTGGCTTGGAGGCAATCTTGTGAGTATGAGTTAGTTTGTTAGTGAGTTCCGAGATAGCATTCTCTATCTCTTCAGGACTTGCTAGTTGAATAGGAGAGTAATTAAAGTTATTGTCAAGATAGGATGAAAAAAGAGACCAGTTAGTGGTTAGCTTGGGATTTATAGTGAGATTAGGATAAGTAAATTTATAGTCAATGATGACAGGGTTATGATCTGAGGATAATTCATCAAGGGAAGAGATTGAATAATTAGAGTGAAAGTTGTTAGTGACCACAAGGTCAATTATTGAAGAGGAGTTAGTACCGATTCTGGTCGGAGTATTAGGTGCTAGAATTTCAACATTAAAATTAGTAGCATAATTAAGTAGAGTGTTGCCGGTGTTATTGTTGTGGTGACAACCCCATGCAGTGTTGTGAGCATTGAAATCTCCCGCCAAGATTTACACTATTGTTTAAAGAAAAGAGAATATTCAGATCACTATTGAAATTAACGGATGCAATACCATTAGGCACATAAACAGAGGCAATAGTTAAGGATGGGAAATTAGGAAAGGTGAGTGAAACAATTGTGGATTTTATGCCAATTAGATGTGGAGTAGCAGTATGAGTGTACGGAAGAGAATTTTTAACAAAAATACCCGTACCACCAGAGACTGGATCCTGAGGACCATCATTTCTGTAGAAAGTGTATCCCATTAAGAAAGGTGTTTGTGAGGTTTTAAGGTGAGTTTCCTGAAGCAGTACTAGATCTGGATTATAGTTATTAGTAAATTCAGTAAAATCAAGCATTTTATAATATAAGTTACATGCATTCCAGTAGCATATGCGAAGACCAGAAACCCACTTACTTCTTTTACAAAGCTTTTCTCTTGACTTATGTTATCCACAGGTTTGAGCCACTCTCCGGCTCTGCTAGGATCAAAATGTTCTCGTCAATAGCACTGACACCACTCATACATGTTTTCTTTCACAAGCGGACTGTATCACACTCACACACTTACACAATAAGTTATCACAATGCAAACTTAACAACACTTTATTTACATGACAGCCACAGCCACTCGCAGCCGTGATGTTCACTCTTGCCTCTCTGGCATTACACTGAAGACTCACACTTATGCGCTCGCAGGCGCATGCGTACACACTTTTTTCGCCGCTAGGGGTATCCTTGCGCGTTGGCGCGAACATACCGCCCGGCGTTGACATGTTCACATTCAACTCTTTAAGAATTCAAATTTTCACAAAATTCTCAAATTATTCACTTATACACTGATCACACAAAAAATACACAATAAAAAAAATACATTTTCCTAAAAATATTCACATAGTAAGTAGATCACAAAAAATACACAATAAAAATTAATTTTCCTCATTAACACTAGGCAAAGGTACGATATTAACTACTGGCCTTTTATATGTGCCATTTTTATCTTTTAAAGTAACCACTCTTGTTACTTTATCTTCACCTGGATGAATTTTGATAATTCTGGCCAAATTCCATTTTAAAGGACAATAATTATCAGGATTTTTAATTAACACCAAATCACCTTCTTTTATATCTACTTTACCCTTAGACCATTTAGGTCTATTTAATAGCTTATTTAAATACTCCGATGACCACTTTTTCCAAAGATGTTGAGTCATTTTTTGAACCAATTGCCAACGGCTCAATCGATTCATTGGAGTTTCATTAAAATTAGGTTCAGGCAATGTAACTAAAGATGAACCAATTAAAAAATGCGCAGGAGTTAATGCTTCCACATCATTTGGATCACTTGAAAGTGGACAAAGAGGTCTAGAATTAAGAACTGCCTCAATTTGAACAATAAGAGTTAAAAACTCTTCATAGCTTAAAATTGTTTTCCCTACAATACGTTTCAAATGGTATTTAAGAGATTTGACACTAGATTCCCATAGTCCTCCAAAGTGTGGAGTAGCAGGGGGATTAAAGAACCACTTAATATCTTCATTAGCCATATAATTCTCAATTTCTTCTGCACTCTTAAACTTAAATAAAGATTTGAGAAACACTTTTAATTCTCTATTGGCACCAACAAAATTTCGACCATTGTCACTATACACTTCTGCAGGCTTACCTCTTCTAGCTATAAATCTTTAAGGCTTGCTAAAAATGCTGCAGTAGTTAAATCATTTACAATTTCAAAATGTAAGCATTTTGTAGAGAAACATACATATATACACACAAATATCTTTTTTACCTGTTTACTTCGTCCAGTGAAATTTTTGATTTCAAATGGACCACAAAAGTCCACACCTACCCGATTAAAGACACGAGTAGGAGTCACTCTGGCAGCTGGTAGTTGTCCCATAATTTGATTGGAACCTTTTGAATTTATTTTTTTACAAATTATGCAATTAAAAATTATCTTTCGAACAGTATTTCTACCTCTTACAATCCAAAATCTATTTCTTATAAAAGATAGGGTTGTTTCAGCACCTGCATGAAAATATAAAGCATGATAATAATTAATAACAATAAAAGTAAAATTATGTTTAGCAGGAATAATTAGTGGACATTTTTGATTATAGAGCAAGTTAGAGTTCTTGAGTCTTCCACCCACTCTTAATAATCCATCATCATCTAGAAAGGGACACAAATTTAACAATTCACTATTGTTCGGGATAGAAGAACCCTTCTCCAAGCTTTGAAGTTCTTTTATGAAGGCAGTTCTCTGAATGTTTTTAACAATACATACTAATGATCGTGAAAGTTCACTAGTTGTCAAAGTACCAGAAGTTCGATTTAATGGATTTCTTGTATTGTTGATAAATCTTTTGCACCAGGCGACGATTCTCTTGAGTTTTGTAAATGAAGAACAGTTATTAATAGCATCTAAAGGCTCCACAATATGAGTCACGGCACACACTTGATTTGCTGTTGACAGCTTCAGCTCACTCGAAATCATATCCTCGTCCTTTGATGTAAGATCTCCATCCACAAGCCGCACCGGAACTCCAGGATACTCGTTATTCACTAAAAATGGTGGTCCACTCCACCATAACTCATTCTCTTGGAGTTTATCTGCATGTAGACCACGGGAAATGATGTCGGCATTGTTCATTTCAGACGGCACAAAATTCAGTCTTTGACATCTGTAAATTGCTGTATTTTTGATACGCGATTAGACACAAATGTTTTTAAGTAACACGGTTCTTTCATTATCCAGGCCAGGATAATTTTGGAATCTGTCCAAAACACAGTTCGAGACACATCAATCTTTAGAGATGTTTTCACTTTGTGCACTAATTTGGATAGCAGCACGGCAGCACAGAGCTCCAATCGAGGAATTGAAATAGTTTTGATCGGGGCAACTCGAGATTTGCTGGCAATTAGTTTCACAAACACTTTCCCAGAAGCACTGCAAGATTTTAAATAAACCACTGCTCCATAGGCAACTTCACTAGCATCTGAGAAGCCATGAAGTTCGATGCATATCGGTTCACTGATACATATGCATCTTGGAATTTTAATGTTGTTGATAGTTGTTAAAGCTGTAAGAAATTCCTGCCATTCCTCAAGTTCTTTTTTAGGCAAATTATCATTCCAGTCCAGTTTGATTAGCCACAGTTTTTGCAAGAAAATTTTTGCCTTTGTCACAATTGGGCCAAGTAAACCCAAAGGATCAAAAATCTTTGCTACGGTTGATAACACTGCACGCTTTGTAAACGAATTACCACAGTCTACTTTCACTTTGAAGGAAAAACAATCTTTGTTTGGTTGCCATATTATTCCTAATGTTTTTATTTCCTCTGGAGAAAAGGAGTAATCAGCCTCGTCACTCTCCGTCAGAAAATTTCCACTGCTGCACCACTGATGTAACTGCATTCCACTTCTGTTCAGAATTTCTGTTAACTCTTTAGTAAGTCTGAGAGCTTCCGTTACAGTATTTGCGCCGGAAAGGACATCGTCCATATAAAAGTCCTCTGCCAATATAGGTGCCGATATCGGAAAGTTACCTTTCTCATCTATTGCTAATTGCTTAAGTGTACGCATAGCTAAAAAAGGAGCACTAACTGTTCCGTATGTGACAGTTGCGAGTTCGTATTCTTTAACTGGCTCATTAATTCCGTCTTTCCACAAAATATGCTGCAACTTTTTTTGACTGGGGCAAATGTTTATGGTTCTATACATTTTTTTAATATCGGCCGAAAACGAATAAATGTGCTTACGAAATCTAACCATAATTGAAAAAGGTCGTCTTGTATTACCCTCCGTTATATTGTAAAGAATTAAGCGAATTTCCTTCTGTTGTAAGGGAAGACGCGTTAAACACGACACGAAGTTTTGTTTTTAATTTGTCGGGACGATATACACCTAAATGGGGTATATAATAAGTACCCTCAGTTTCTTCACTTTCTTTAATTTGATTCATGTGACCCATTTCTTCATATTCACTTAAAAAATCTTTAAATAATAATAAATAGTCAGGATCTTTCACTAATCGCCTCCATAAGGAATCTAACCTTTTTACCGCAATATCTCTAGATTTTCCCAAACACTTAGGATCTTCTTTAAGGGGCATTTTAACTACATATTTCCCTTCTATATCTCTATAAAAATTATTTTTGTAATGCTCTTCACATATCCGAGTTTCATTATTAGGAGGAATGTCCATTTCTATGTTTTCTATTTCCCAGAAAGATTTAACAGTTTTATCTAACTGCTCATAATTATCTCTAATTAATCCACAATGAATATTCTCATTTAAATCACATGGAACACTCCCAGAAACAACATATCCGAAACACGAATTTTGTAAAACTAAGTTAGATTCAGGGGGATATATTTGTCCTGATCTCAAAAGGCTATAAAAAATCTCTGCGCCTAATAAAATATCAATTCTACCTGGAATGTTAAATTGTGGATCCGCTAACTCAATATTACTTAAATCATACATATTAACTTTTAAAATGTTACTAGGAGTTACAGTAGTAATTCGGAGAACAACTAAAAATTTCAACTCTCTTTCATAGCTATTTGAATTATTTTTTAATTTAGCAGTAACTTGATTTTTAATATTTAAAGACGCGTCATTTAATCCCGATACTACAAGATTAGTTTTTTCTTTCTTTAAAATAAGTCGATCAGCACATTCTCTAGTTATAAAACAGGCCATTGAACCTTGATCTAAGAGCGCTCTTACTTCTAATGAATTTCCTGAATTATTATCTAAATAACATTTAGCTGTGCTCAATAGAACCGTTTTGGATCCACTTGGCATAAAGCTCGTAGCTGCAAATAATTTATTACTATTTGGAGAAGTGCTTTCACCGGCTGGTAAAAACTCTTGAGCTGGGGGAAAACGGGGTATTGGAACCGATTTCATTATGTTCTTTCTGATACGACTCATCGCGATTCTCTGCGCTTTTTGCGAGGGTAGTGTAAACTTTTATGGTGTTTACGTTTACAAAAATAAGATACTTTCGCTTTGCATTTAGACACTGAACAATTAATCTGTAAACAATTAAAACACATATGGTTTTGTTTAACAAGTTCAACTCTCATTCACTGACATTTTTAAATAATTAGGACAATTAGAAATATGGTGATTTTTAGCACATAAAATACAATTTGAATCTTTTAAGCCCGAAACAAACACTTTTGACGCAATTTTAGAATTTCTAAAATTAGTTTTACTTTTTTGAAAGTTACTTGTGCCTTCGTAAATTGACTTTCCACGCGATGCAACATAAATATCACACTTCAGCTAATTTTACTGGGGGAACCAACTATCTGCTTGCCGTATACCTATGTGAGATGCGATTCTCTATCCAAAGTTTGAAATAACTTATCAAAACTATTAATTGTTTTAATGTTTCATAATCCGACACTTTTCTTAATTTTAAATAATATTCAAAATTAGTAGTTAAGCGCGACGCAAACTGCACATACGATTCATTTAAGCACTCAGCTTTTCTAAAATTTTCTAAGCATGCTTGTGGTGAAGGCTCATACTCGCAACACAACTGACTTAATTGTCTCATAGTTTTTTATATCTTCACCACTTAAATAAGTTATTATATTAGAAGCTTTTTCTCCTAATAAATTTAACAGGATCTCAGCTTTATATATCTCAGGTACTTCTTTAATACTAAATGCGCGTTCTAAAGAATTAAAGAAAAACTCCACCTTTCCGGTCGAGTGGAATTCTGACAGTTAAAGTTCGAACACTTTTTATTACTTGATCAATAGTATCTGGTTTGGCTTCACCTTCACACATTTCTGATTTACTTTCATTTTTAATTTTTGCGAGTTCTAATTCATTTTTAACTCGTTCTAATTTTATTTTTTCCAGATCTATTTGCCGTTGCTCCTCATTTTTACGATTGTCAATAATCGTGTTGGCAATGTCTTTAACCATGTCTGGTCTATTTTTAAACACATCACTTTGTTCAATTGCATCATATAAATCTGAAATTGTTAATTTTTCAGATACTATCAAATTGATTTCTGCGGCAATGAGCCGCAAATCTTCTTTTTTGGCACTTTTAAACATGTTTGCACAAAATATTAAATATATGGATTTAAAAGTTTTTTCCACTTACTTCTTTTACAAAGCTTTTCTCTTGACTTATGTTATCCACAGGTTTGAGCCACTCTCCGGCTCTGCTAGGATCAAAATGTTCTCGTCAATAGCACTGACACCACTCATACATGTTTTCTTTCACAAGCGGACTGTATCACATTCACACACTTACACAATAAGTTATCACAATGCAAATTTAACAACACTTTATTTACATGACAGCCACAGCCACTCGCAGCCGTGATGTTCACTCTTGCCTCTCTGGCATTACACTGAAGACTCACACTTATGCGCTCGCAGGCGCATGCGTACACACTTTTTTCGCCGCTAGGGGTATCCTTGCGTGTTGGCGTGAACAATTACCTTTGCAGAAATTAAATCTTTTATTATCAAAAATGGAAGCAGTAAATTTCTATTTATTGTACCTATGTCTAAATTCTTTTTCAGTTTTTTTTCCCCACCAATTTAATTATTATTTAAAAAACTCTATGATTGCTAAAATTCTACATCAGATCAAGGATGGAGGTGAGATTGGGTAGAAGAATTCAATGATCTGGGATTGTTCGATTGAAGATTGAACGCCGTCTTTCTGGTTCTTTTTTATTTGAGTTGCAAGTTGATATTTGGTCTTGGATCCTTGAGGTTCTTCGAAGTATATTATCTCGGTGATTGTATTTTACTGGATACTCACTCGTTGAACTATTTTCATTGTATATGATGTGATGAGTATTTTTGCTGGTGTTGCAAGCATGATGCAGATGGAAGTGACCGACGGTTGTTATTCGCCGGAGGGAGTACCATTGCTGGGAGCTGAAGCGAATGTGTCGACAAATGTGCCAAAGAAAGCTTCCCCAGAGGATACGTGTCGGCAGTTAGTTACTGCAAAGAAGGAAATGAAGATTCTGGACGATATTATTGCCACAACCAAGAACTCTGACCTTCAAAGAGATTATGATCAGATGAACGCCAATCTGATGCAAAAGCGCCAACTGTTGGCGGAATGGGTGAGTCGAGTTACTTGTCCTCTTGCCAATTGTAATATTTATCATAGTAATGTTAAAAAATCTAAAAGACCTGTTAACGAACTAACCAATCAAAATGATAAAACTAATGCAGCCCAAGAGTTTAAAACTCCTAATAAAAAACGTATTGCAAAAGCAAACTTCATCCCTAGCACTCAAAATTCTGTTAAGACTACTAACAAATTTGGTACCTTGAGCACTGATGATAATGTTGAAGTAGAGGAACCCGTCCAAATTGTGAGGAAAATGCCTCCTATTATGGTTAAGCCGAAATCAAACTTAAACGAAATGCTTAAACGTTTCGATCAAGAATTTGATGGTAATGTGAATGTTAAATTAGCAGGGGAGATGTTGAAAATGTTCCCTAACAATGAAGATCAACATAGGGAAATTACTCGTTATCTTAATCAGCATGAAATTGAGTATTTCGTAATAACGCCAAAATTTCTTCGACCCCTCAAAGCGGTTATTAAAGGCCTTCCAAAGAACACCCCCACTGAGGAAATTAAGGAAGCGCTTGCTGAAAAGACTTCATCGTAGAAAAAGTAGTACAATTAACCAGGGCTAAGGATAAACAACCCCTACCAATTTTTCAGGTTACTTTCGCTCGGTCAAATAAAAATAATGAAATCTTTCAGCTCACCAAGTTACTCTATCTATCCATTGTTGTTGAAAAGTATAACAAACGTCCTCTCACCCTACAATGTTACAAATGTAACTTTTTTCATCACAGTTCGAGTAATTGTGGTTTTAAAGCTAGATGCCTTAAATGTGGAGAGGAACATTCTCATAAGGACTGTCAACTTCAAGAAAAACTTGAAATACCCAAATGCATCAACTGTGGTGAGTCAGGACACATTGCTGCCTGGCGGGGATGTGCGAAATTTCCCAAGATTAAGACTAATTCCACCAAATACGCTACCATTCCAAAATTCACCCCTGCACGACAGGTCACACCTAATTTCTCCTATGCCGCGGCTGCTAAGAATATTACTCCACAACCAATCAATACTAACTCTAATTTTACTGATGTCACCCAAAATCAACTGGGACCACTATTGAGCTTACAAAACCACGCCCAATTTATTCAAAAATCTCTTCTCATAATGAAGGAATTCATTTCTTTATTCACCAGTTTAAATGACATGGATGGACTTCTCCATCAAATAAATAACGCCAACAATAAAGCCGACAAGCTCCAGGTATTCATTAATGGCCTGGCATCTCAAACCCCCACCAATGCTCCGTAATGACCCAGTTGATTTCTGGACTCCGCATTTGCCATTGGAATTCTTGTGGTTTATGGACTAAAATGTTTGACTTCACTGCTTTTGTTAATAACTATAATCCAGACTTAGTACTGCTTCAGGAAACACACCTTAAGCACACACAGACACCATACTTAATGGGGTACACTTTTTACCGCAATGATGGTCCACAAGATCCTGTTTCTGGCGGCACTGGTGTTTTCATTAAAAATTCTTTGCCTCACTCGTTATTTCCTACTCCTCAACTCATCGGGATCAAATCCACAATAGTCTCTCTCAATTTTCCTCATCTTCCCCTCTCACAATAGCTTCTGTTTATGTTCCCAATGGCATTGCTACTACTAACCTTAATACTGATCTTAACACTCTTTTCTCACTTAACAATAGCGTCATTCTGGCTGGCGACTTTAACGCGCATCATACTGCATGGGGATGTCACAATAAAAATAGTACAGGCAATGCTCTTTATAACTATGCTTCTAACTTTAATGTTGAAATCATTGCACCTAACACCCCTACTAGAATTGGAACTAACACCACATCTATCATTGATTTTGTAGTAACTAACAATTTTCACTTCACTCATTCTATTTCCTCACTCGATGAGCTCTCCTCTGACCATAACCCAGTTATTATTGATTATAAGTTTAATTATCTAAATTTTAACATTAGTTCTAGTGTCACCACTTGCTGGTCTAAATTCTCGGATATTCTTGATGCTAATTTCATCTACTCTCCCATCCCATTAACTAATCCCTCTGATATTGAACATGCTATCTCTGAATTAACTGATAAAATCCTTTCTGCCCATAATGCTGCTTCTAAACCTATTACTACTAATAACCGTACCTATTTACCCCCTCCAATTAAATTACTCATCACTAACCGTAATAACGCTCGTAAATACTGGCAAATTTATCGCGATCCTCATAGTAAAAATCTATATAATCATCATCAAAATATCTTACGTAGAGCAATTGCCACATATAAAAATGACTGTTGGGATCGCAAACTGCAAACCGTCAATGTTGAAGATGGATCCATGTGGAATTTCTGTAAAAATTTTAGGAAAAAAAGGACTAAAATAACTTCTCTCCAAACTTCGCAATCCACTGTTACAACAGCCACTGATAAAGCTGAAGTTTTAGCTACAACTTTACAGGATCAATTTAAAGAAAATGAAACTAACAACACTAACATTGTAACTGAAGTAGAAAACACCATTACTTCCTTTCTCGCCCAACCTCATAATAACGATGATTTTCCCAGCACTAAAGCTTCCTTCATAATAAACTGCATCACTAATCTTAAAATCGGTAAAACCCCTGGCTTAGATCGTATTACTAACAAAATGCTTAAAAATATTCCTTTTAAAATTGTTCTACAAATTTGCAAAATAACCGATGCTATCCTTTCTACTAATCACTTTCCTAAGAATTGGAAGACTGCTCGCATTCTTCCAATCCTTAAACCCGGCAAAGACCCAACCTCTCCTAACAGCTACAGACCCATCTCTCTACTCTCCTGCCTAAGTAAACTAATTGAACGCGTAATTGTTAACATCCTAAATGAAGAATCTGATAAACTTAACATTTTAATTTCGCAGCAATTCGGGTTTACCAAAAACTTGTCAACTACGCATCAACTTTATAATCTCACAGAAAATATTTCAGAAGGGTTTTCATGGAAACTCGACACTGCAGTAGTTTTCCTGGATGTCGCTAAGGCGTTCGATCGTGTTTGGATCAATGGTTTAATATATAAAATGATAAAATATCAATATCCTACCTACTTAATCCGTACCATACACAATTATCTTACAAACAGAAATTTTGTTGTTTCTGTAGATAACACTGATTCTAAAAACTGTCATATCCTTGCCGGTGTTCCTCAGGGCTCGATCTTGGGACCATTTTTGTTTAACATATACACCAACGACATCCCACAAGATCACAAAATTAAATTAACACTCTACGCGGACGATACTGCTATTATCACACAGGGGCGAAACATAAACATAATCAGGAAAAACTTACAAAACTACATACACACGCTTGAAAATTGGCTCATTAACTGGAAAATAAAACTTAATGTCGCGAAAACTGAAGCAGTGCTATTCACCAGGAAAAATAAACTAATTCCCCTTAACATAACTATTTATAATGCTAATATTTCCTGGTCCAAAGAAACAAAATACCTTGGCGTAGTACTTGACAGCAAACTAACATATAAATCGCATATTAATTATCTACGCACTAAATTCAATAATCAATTAAGAAAACTTTTCCCCGTAATTTGTAGAAATTCCTCACTAACAATTGAACTAAAAAAATTAATCTACCTTTCTTATCTTAGACCTGTCATTGCATATGCTAGTCCAGTTTGGGGTTCTACAGCCAATAGCAACTTTCTCGTGCTCGAAAGACTCGAAAATAAAATTATTCGTATGATCTGTGATGCACCCTGGTATTTCAGAAATAATGATATTCGGCACTCTCTTGATATTCCTAGTTTCCGCGCATTCGTCGAGAAACTTGCAAAAACTTTTATGACTCCGTTTCCCGATCCACTAACCCTGTTCTAAATGATTTAAAAATATACGACTATGACGTCACTCTACCCAGAAATCGCAAAAGACCTCGTTATACTCTTAACATTAACAAATAATTTCCTCATTTCTGGAGATTTTTCGATTTCAGTTTCGCTGTAGCCTCGTTAATGTTTTTCTTTTTATTGCATTTTGTTATTGGATTTATCATCAGTGCTTATTCCTTTAATTTCTTTTAATATTTTTGCTTAGGGATGATTTGTATTTTTACTCTTTTTTTTGTAACTTTGACTTTCTGTCTTAATTGTAATGTTTTTTTTTTCTCTGACGTTAGAAATTATTCCTTCTCTGATTTATTTAATTTTTCTTACAATTGGCAAAGGGCTCAACCACAAGTCACTGTTCACCATTCGCCAAGTGGAGGTGTGGTCGCTGCGCGACCAAGGCACTCCATCAAGTCACCAATAATATCAGATCTAGCTCAGACATGCTCTTTCCCTCCCAAGTTTTAAACAATTTGTGTATAAAATTGCAAAAAAATTTTATAATTCCTTTCCAAATATTAATAATTCCGTTTTGAATGATCTAAGCAACTATGTTTACGACATTTCTGATTTTAAAAATCGCAAAAGACCTCGCGCTGTTCTGAATATTATTCATTAACGTTCCAATATCCTCCTTTCCGAATTGCCATGCTGTTTCTCCACTGAGTCACAATTTCCCCACCAACCGTTTTTGTTTGTTTCTATTGTTTATCTATTGTTTTTATTTTTTATTACCTTCTTGAAATCATAATAATTGTTACGTCGAAACCCAGCTTCTCTCGCCTGGGGGAGGTCAACGCCCTATGCCCGGAAAACATCCTGTTTGTGGGGGTGTCTGGCAGGGAGAGAAAGAAGGAATGTAAGAAAAACGAGTTGAAACTTAGCGACCGAAGGAAAAGGTTGGTGTTAGCGGTCCATCCATGAGTTGCGATGGCTGCATAATTCCTTGAGTTCAACCCCAGCGACCATCAAGAAAGGTTGCTTGTGGCAGTCCATCCATGAGCGCGATGACTGCATAAATAATTGAGTGTAACCCCAGTGAAAGGTTATGTGGGCAGTTCCATCTTCGAGTTTGATGACTGCCAAAAATAAAGGAGTTTTTAATTACAGTCCATTACCTGAGTATGAGTCATTATTGGAGTATGCTTCTTGAGTCCGAGCTATCGAACAATAATAATATAAAAATTATATATGCATAATTTTTTTTATTAATTAATAAAAAAATTCGAATAATTAATTTTTAAATTAATTAATAATATACTTATATTATTCTTTTTCTATCTAATCAATGGGCTTAAAGCTTGAGAAACTTCCCTCACTCTCAAAGCAGGAGATAGAGGTTGCTAAGCAACCAAGGTTCTCCGTCAATTTGGCAAATCGTCGTCATCAGATCAAGTTGTGACAAAACTATACATTGATATTCCTATACATAGCTACCTATTCATACAATAAGAATTCTATTCATATTAAAGAATAATTTATGACGTAGAGGGAAAAAATAGTTGCATTATAAAATCGAAAGATGGCGCTGCTACATAGTGCCATCTACATGAGGTATTTTCACAAAATGTACTGCTAAACTCTATCAATAAATACAATTTGCAAGTAAATTTCTGTAGTTCTTAAGGTATATTAAAACAGAAATAAAACCTTTGATTATCTTATCATCTTTGCAGAAATTAAACTTTGATAATCCAAAAAGTAAACAGCAAATTCTTATGGATTGTACTTTTTTCAAACTTCTTTTTAATTTTTTTTTTCATTTTACCAGTCCAAAAAATACTCTATGATTGCTGATATTTTACATCAGATCAAGTTGAGCAAAAACAATACATTGAGTATAACTAATATGTATAATAGAATCATTGAAAATAAGAGTACATTTACTAATTTAAGAAAATGAAATTTTTTTAGTCTGATATTATGTGAACTATTATATGATATTATGTTTAGTCTGTTATCACGTATAATGTGATTAGGGATTGCAATATCGGACCAAATATTCAATACCGGTATTCGGTATTTTTTAGTTCTTAATACCGGGATACCGGTTTTAATACCGGTAGTAGAAATTTTAGAAAAAGAAAGAAAAAACAGGTGGTTTTTTTTTTTTGTTTTATTTGCCAGTTTTACTAGAGAATGTAAATATCACAAACAAATTTTTAACTTATAAATTACAACAGTATATAAAAAAATCACAAAAAAAAGTAAAGGAACATCTTATTTATTTAAATCACGCAAAAAGTGTAAATATCCCTATTTACAACTTCATTTCCTCTTATGAACCAGATATTATTCTCCTCCAAGAAACTTTTCTCAAACCCTCTCAAAATATTTTTCTCGCGAACTACAATTTTTACAGAAACGACGGACCTCAAAACTCTGTCTCAGGCGGCACCGCAATACTCATCAAAAATTGCATTCCTAACGTCGAAATTCCTACCCCTGCTCTTACTAACATCAAAGCCACCGTCGTCGCTGTAACTTTTTTAAATCTCGCTCCAACTACTATCGCCTCCATTTATGTACCTTGTCGAATCACTAAAAATACTTTAAACTTTGATCTAACCACTCTACTCACTATTAATACAAGCTCTTTCTATGCGGTGATTTTAATGCTCATCATGTTAACTGGGGCTGTAATTATAATAATTTTACTGGTTCTTCTCTTAAAAACTTCTCAATTAGTATAGGTTTTGAAATAATTGCTCCACCTACCCCTACTAGATTTGGCTTTAACTCTTCTTCCACAATTGACCTAACAATCCTCAATAATTTTGACTATAATTATAATATTACTTCCCTTCCCGAGCTCTCTTCCGACCACAATCCCATTCTTCTAACTTTCAATATCACCTATACGACTCTTAAAATCCCTCATAAAGTTACTACTAACTGGAATCTCTTCCAATCTAAGCTCACTGAAACTTTCCCACTTCAACCCTCTGATATTAATAATAATCTAGACATAGATAATGAAATCTCTAACTTAACTAGCTCTATTCTTTCAGCATATAACTCTGCTTCAAAACCCATTCATAATTAGAATTCCTACTTTCTTCCTCCCTATAGTAAAAACCTTATAACATATCGCAATCGTACTAGAAAAATCTGGCAAACATATAGAGATCCCTATTCTAAATATCTTTTCAATAGAGCACAATCCTGTTGTTGTTGTTTCTTATCCCACTTGGCTGGCCAAGCCCACGAGCCCATATGGACTCATGATTGAAGGGGAAGGAAGCAGCTTCTGTTGTGATGGAAGCCTGATAGAAGCCTGACTTTTGGTAGAAGCCTGACTTTTGCTCCGTGACTCTCTTACAGTCATAGAAGACCGGGACCTACGGCTTAAAGTGGATTCCGAACCACTACAAACATCCATGGCACCGCCGGGACTCGAACCCGAAACCTGTGTCACCGAGCGCCAGAGCGCTAGACACTCGGCCATTCAGGTCCCAAAGTTGCCAACGGCACGCAGTGTTCCCAGGTGGTCACCCACCCATGTACTGACCGCGCCCAATGATGCTTGACTTCGGTGATCTAACGAGAACCGGTATATTCAGCATGGTACGGCCGTTGGCTGAGCACAATCCTTCCTACGTAAAGAGATAAAAACATTTAATCAATCTGCCTGGGCCTCCGAACTAGCCGCTCTGAATACTGATGATTCATCTCTTTGGAAAACCGCAAAAAGGTATAAAAGTAAAAGATCCCGAATTCCTGCCCTCACCACTCCCGCTGTCACCGCTTTCACTAACTCACAAAAGGCTGAAATGCTCGCAGACTCGTATCGAGAACAGTTCTCGGAAAACAATCTATCCGACCCGGAAACTAAAATGACTGTTTTCAATACCCTCTCCAATTTCTTCAACTCTCCTCGGCCTACTATTTTCTATTCTGCTAACCCTTCGGATATTATCTCCTATATTAGAAAATACTAATATTAAAAAAGCCCCCGGAACTGACAGTATTACTAACAAAATGCTTAAAATTCTTCCCCCTCTCACCATACTCTGGCTGACTCATATCATTAACAATATTTTTCGACTAGCTTACTTCCCCTCTTCTTGGAAATCCACTAGAATTCTGCCTATCTTAAAACCTGGTGAAGATCCAACTAATCCTACCAACTACCGTCCTATCTCGCTTCTTTCTACACTTAGTAAACTCACAGAAAAAATTATTCTTGATAAATTCCTTAATTTCACCGATTCTAATAATATCATTTCTCCACACCAATTTGAGTTTCAGAAAAACTTATCCACCACCCACCAACTTTTAAGAGTCACCGAAATAATCACCCAGGGTTTTTCTACAAAAAGTTCTACAGGCATCATCTTCCTTGATATCGCCAAAGCCTTCGACAGGGTTTGGGTTAATGGTCTAATTTTTAAACTCATTTATTATGACTTCCCTCCTCATTTAATCCACCTAATCAGCTCCTTTCTCACTAATCGTTCTTTCGCAGTCTGTGTCAATAACTCCGATTCCTCCCTTAGACCCATGTTTGCTGGAATCCCTCAAGGCTCTGTCCTTGCTCCGCATCTCTTTACACTCTTCATGAATGATATTCCACAAAAATCTAACACTACACTTAGCCTTTATGCTGATGGCACAGCCATCATTTCACAACACCGCAACACTAATTTTCTCGTCAATTACCTTCAAAATTACATTTATCTTCTTGAGTGCTGGCTTACTAAATGGAAAATCAATTTAAATGTTAATAAGACTGAAGCAGTCTTTTTCTCACACAAACGCATTCCTTCTCAAACTATCTCTATCTACGGAGAGAATGTTATCTGGTCAAAACAAGCTAAATATTTCGGTGTTATTCTCGATAAAAATCTCACCTATCTTCCACACATTATACACATCCACGATAAATTCAATATACTCATTCGTATCCTCTATCCTTTAATTTGCCGTAACTCTCCAATCACCATAGACATTAAACTTCTTCTTTATAAAACTTACATGAGGCCTAGAATAACATATGCTAGCCCGGTTTGGGGATCCGCTGCTAAGACCAATATTAATATTATTTGCCGCTTGCAAAATAAAATTCTTCGAATGATCATTAATGCCCCCTAGTTTTTCCGTAATAGGGATATCCACCATTCTCTCAAATTGCAAACGATTCCCCAATTTATTCAAAAGCTTGCCCATAACTTTTACTCGAATCTTCCTAATATTCAAAACGATTTAATCAAAAGGCTCCCAGATTATGACATCCAAAACCCCAAAAATGCTAAACGTCCTCGAACCTCTCTCATAATTGATTCCACTTCCCACCCCTGACTTGTTCCCGCCTTATTTTACCCAATGCGTTTTCGCAATCATTTCTCCTTACGTTGTACTTCTTTTTATTTTTTAGATTAATTCTATCTGTTTACTTGTATTTATCTCGAACCGTTTTCTTCAACTCTGCTTATTAATTATTTTTATTTGTTTTTCTACGTTTATATATTAAGTATAAATGAAAGAATAAAAAAAAAAAAAAAAAAATGAATAAATAAAAACCTTCCTCGATTTGTTTAGATTACTTCAAAACTTTATGTGTCTCTTTCTTTTAATTCTTTATATATATGTCTATATACATATATATCTGGGCAAGTCACCTATTAGTCTTTACCTGCTTTGTTTTTTAATGTATTATCTCATAACTTCAAAGGACTCCAACTGAAGATAGAAGCTAGCGGGAAGCAACACAAATCATCAAATATCCCTATTCAGTCTGTGGTACTCCTCCATTCACTTTAAAAACTCTTGTACGTTTTTTACATTGTGCCACCCTATTCTTTTCATCATATAAACAATGAAACCGAAGTATTATCAACTGATTTTTTATGTTCTTTAAAGTTATTCTTATTCTTTATTATGGGGTATTATTTATGAGTATATATAAAATAAATCTGAAAAATATTTTGAACTCTGAAGTATGATATGTAAATACAATGTGAATACCAAACTCACCGATTTAAAAAATATCGAAATATTACACATTTCCTTCACAACTACAACCTTGTTTTCACAGATAAGAATTCTGATTAAGAATTCACAACTAAGGACAAGAATTTCACAGATAAGAATTCTAAATTTCTAATAAATACCGAAAAAACGGTATTTAAACTTGTGAATACCGGTATTACAAAATTGTACAAATGGCTCAAAATACCGGTATTCGGTATCCCGGTATTGCAAATGTGATATTAAGTAAAATTTATGATTATTGTGGCTTTTCCTTCCAAACTATGATACATATAAAAAAATCTTAAGTTTTTTATTCTTTGATGTTGTGGGTTAAATTCATAAGATTCAGGGTATTTAGTTTTCACGCTTCAAGAATTAAGAGTGAAGAAGAATTTATTTTCTATTTATTCGTCAAGAATTTATTTTTTTACAAGAATTAAGTGATCAAACAAAATTACAAATAGAAAAAAAATATTTAGTTTAAAGTAAAAAATCGAAACCTATTAAACATTTATTAAAAATTGACCGACGAGTAAATTTGAATTAAATAACTTGAAATTCTTTTGGGTAAAAAAAAAAAAAAAAAACGCTTTCTGTTATAAATAAAATTTTGTGTGTAAATATGTATTTTGAACATTTGTGGGATGACTGTTATCACGTCCTTAGCCAATCAAAACCATTTAAAAATTTATCTTTATTTACTGGTTGTCTACCTTATTTAGGGAATAGCAACAAAAACTTGTTTAAAAACTTTCAAAATGCTAAAAATAGATATCATGATGATTAATCCACCCTGGCATATAAATACAATAGAATCTATTTAAGTTGAAGCTCGATAAGTCGAAAACGTCATTTATCTTTATTTACTGGTTGTCTACCTTATTTAGGGAAAAGCAACAAAAACTTGTTTAAAAACTTTCAAAATGCTAAAAATAGATATCATGATGATTAATCCACCCTGGCATATAAATACAGTAGAATCTATTTAAGTCGAAGCTCGATAAGCCTCCATTACTCGAAATTTCAACTCTCTATAAGTCGAAATAATTAGTCAATCCCCACACACACAATTTGTATTTAACGAAGCTCCTTGGCTACAAGATAGCCGCAAGCCTCTAACAGGGAAAAACATGAGATGAGGAGATATATACAGTGCATGAGAAAGCAGCGATGTGGAAAGAGATAATAGTTCTTTGTGGGGGCGATTTCTTTCTTGAGCATTGGTGATGCTGATGATTTAGCATGGTGGCAGTCGCGGGCCACAATCCTTAAATCCCCACAAGCCATTTTGGTATTTTTTTTCCCTCCGTAACTCGAAAAAAAAAAAAAAAAAAAAAAAATTGCACCCCTGTATCTCGAACATTAGCAATTTTTGATTTTGCAATCTTTTTTACAACCTTTACAACTCGATCATTTGAAACTAATTACCTCTATAGCTCAAAGAAAAATAAGTTACCGACTTTGAGGATTTGCCGACAATGCACGTCATTGTTTCTTAGAAAACAATGTATGAGTATATAGTAAATAGAATAACCAATTTTATGAAATAGCAACTCGGAAGAAAAAGAGCTTTCTGCTCTTTGTAGCTTAGATAATGTTATAGATAGAGAACGATCGAATTGTCTAAAAAAAAAATAATAATAATAATTATAACAATAATTGACTTTTTTTTAGTACATAATATTTTTAATTTTAAGGTTGTTTCGGAATTATGTTGATTTTTTATTGTAGTACATGATATAACTTTTAAGTTGCAAATAAACATGTTTATAACCTCTGTAACTTGATTTTTTATTTATTTTACCTCTCTAACTAAAAATAAGTTATAGAGAATCTAGACCTGTACAAGTCGAATATTTCCTTACAAAATCCGCGTAAGTCGAAAACTCTACAACTCGAATTATTTGGCGTCTACCTTGAAGTTCGACTTACAGAGGTTGTACTGTATATTCAAATTAGCTTTAGCATCGATTCTGTCAAAAATTTCATGACAAATTTTTTCACTTAATTCTTTCTAACACCAATAAATCATGCCAGATTAAATGTCAACCATACTGTCGGAAATTACATTTGCATTCTCGCGTGTAGTATTTGTCATTATCGTTACGTTGTGGAGTGTAACGTAGATCTGCCTCCTCGTGGTGCACTCTCGGCAACGTCTGATACGACAAAATGATCTACATACACGGCCTTCAGTTAGGCTCTCAGAGTGAGTTTCTTAGTTAGAGAGTTTACTAAGAGTTCTGCAGTGGAAGACAGGTGGTTTGCCCCCAAAAAGGAGGCCTCTGTTTTACAGCTGAATAACCAGGAGATGGCCTATCATTCCTTTGAGGCGATGATTAAAAAAAACCATTTAGGTGTTCCTTTACAGAGGATACTGTCAGCTAAAAAAAGGCACAACCCCTGATACGATCCTATTCAGGGCAACGGGCGTACCGGTTACGGAGTTCCTACGTGGTTTTAAGAACCATGAAAACCTCCACATCTTAAAGTAGTTAAAACATTTGCACAAGATGAAGTTGCTTAAATTATGGAATATTTATAAATAAAATAAAACAATTTAAAATTTAAGAAAAACTTCTCTTGCTTGAGAACAGTTAAAGCAAGAGATCGAAAAAGCTGAAGCTATCGGTACATACATCAAGCTAATTGGGCCAATGTGGCAAACGCGTACTAAAACCTACCTGTTCGCAATGATTTATTCGTATGATAACCTGTTTCCATAGCAACCGCAATCCTCCGTCGCGGAAATAATTCTCGTGGTGGGCAGTTAGCAATCAAACACAAATGCGAAACAAAAAATTGTTTTTAAGGATTGGTTTTTCAATTCCTTCTATTAGCTCACACTTTCCCTATCTATATCTTGTTCAAATTTTCAACAGTTCATAAAATACTTTTTATTCTTCCACTCCAGTTGAAATGCATTTTTTTTTAACTTTGTAGTGGATGACACTGGATGTTAATGCAGTTTTTTAAAATATTAATTGATTCATTAAATTTAATTAATTCATTTTAGATTTAAGTTGCATGCATCTACCCATAGATGGCGCCAGATAAACTAAACAAAAAATGAATGAAAATTATTTATAAAGGACTTTCTGCAATAGAGTCAAAAAAAAAAAAAAAAAAAAAAAAGAAGTAGGAATTGACTTAATTTTTTTTTATATTACTTGTTTATGTATTCATATCCATAAACGTTCGCAAATATATATTGATCCAAACAATTTTTTAATGCATAATTTTAGCAATTGCATTATCCACATACTCTATCACAGTTTTAAAATGGAGCCTGTTTATGGCACTATATATTGTTGAAACAACATTAAGTGCCATGCAGCAATAACACTGAAACAATATTATATGTACCAATAATATGTAGAAAGAACGGGGCCTGATGGCCGAGTCTCTAGCGCTCTGGAGCTCGGTACCGCAGATTTCGGGTTCGAATCCCGGTGGAGCCATGGATGTTTGTTAGTGGTTCCCACTTTAAGCCGTAGGTCCCGTTCTTATAGGACTGTAGAGCGGCACAGAGCCCAGTCAGACTTCTTCTCACCCACATCATTCCCAAATTGTAAAGGGGCAACTCAGCTCTAGTCACAGTGATGTGGTGTGGTGTGGTGTAGTAGTAGTAGTATGTAAAAAGCGATCCTGGATATATTTGGACGATCTGATCTTCTAGACCGTCATAATATATCCAGGATATATGTTATATATATAAAATAGAAAAAATTGAATAAGTTTACATGTAATGGAAAAGGGATATCCTTGTTATAAACAACTATTGAACGCCATCCTGTGGTAATGCTACTTGAGATGGAAGCACAAATAAGGAGAAAGTTAGAGTTAACAATTTTTGATGCTTTTATCTTCCTATTTATGTAGCAATTTTACACAGCTAAATGTATTATAATAACATATTTGTTCGACTCAATTTATAATTGTTGTTGTTCTAATGCAGCTGGCAATACAGAGACAGTTAATCTCTACGCCTTAAGCAAGGGCTGCACTGCTGTTACTCATTCAGCAGTACCTGGGGGCACGAGTAGCTTGAAAATAGTACGGACGCGAGTCGCACTACCCCCACAACGCCCTGCTATCCTATTAGACCGGAACCTATTGTTTAAAGTGAATTCTGAAACACTACAAACATCCATGGCACCGCCGGGTCTCGAACCTGAAACCTGCCAGAGCTAGCCAATAGGCCATAAGGCCCTAGAATTTAAAAAATTAAAAATTTATTATAACTTATAATTAAATACTTATTTATTTTTAAAAAGCATTTACATATACCTATTAAAAAGGAGATTTGCATGATATATAAAAGAAGATTTCTTTTAAAGTTATTTTATTACAATTCTTTTTTCAGAGCGTTCTTCTACATTGTTTTAGCTGGGTAGTAATTTTCCATTCATATTTTAGCAGTTCAAGCCTCAAGCATTGAGAAATATTTTTAACAGTATACACAGATGTAAATTAAATTTTTCATTAGATTTATTTAGTTTACCATTAGAAAAAAAAATTAATGAGATCACATTTCCACTATCTTTCCAGTGAAGAGATTCACGTTGCTGTTGGTGTCGATGATCATGAAAAGAAAAGGATGATCCACAGTGAATTCGGGTTCGTAAACCATGCATCTGTTCTGTATCATCACAGCAGTGGCCGCGGCGGCCACAGTGCCCTCTTCATTCACTTCGATCACTGCTTTGTGGACCACATCAGACACATTCAGGTCGGCGCAATCGCTCATGCCGCTCAGATCCGCCCCCTCATCGAAGGCACGGCGCATGCCCAGAGCTTGGAACACTTCTTTCAAGCTTTTCGAGTATTCCAATCGAAATTTGGGGAGGGTAACTTCAACTTTCATTTTACGCATCTTCTTGGTAAGATCTTCCAAAAAATTGGGTGTCAACTGTGCCATAACCTCTTCCAAGCCTTGATGAGAGAGTGGCAGGAGAATCAACATGGCGACTCCTTGTCCTTTGTAAGGCATCTGCAAGGCCGAGAAGGTTTCCTCTTCTGCATAGTAGAAGCGTTCTTTGAGATGCATCATGTCAATCTCTTTGGCTTGGTCTTTGTCGCCATGGTTGTAGAAACTTTGCAGGCGAGTGGAGTCTTTGTTAAACTGGTGTTCCCACCTGCCTTTGAAGTACACTGCGTTCAGAAGGATGACCACTACCAATGGATCCAGTGTGTCCACGAGTGTGCCAATCATTCCTCGAGTCTTGTCCTCTACCCAACCATTGACGCGACCTACTGCCGAATCGGGGTCCTTGGCGATGTCCACCTGCATAAACATGGCGCGGAAGGACTTCTGGAGGACACTTTTATACTCTTCCTTGGCGGGAAATCCTTCCTGGGTCAGTATGGCGTTGGCGCACTCCAAGCTGAATGCTTCCGAAGACTTTTCCAAGGATGTCAAGAAGACGTCGAACGCGGTCGTGAGATCTTCCCGAGAGATGTCCTTAAGACCCATGACCTCACTGATCTCGCTGGCGGTTTCCGATCGCGTTCCGCAATACAGCATGGATACGGCGTTTGCTATGCTGAAGGGAGAGATGAAGATATTGACCGGATCTTTCTGAGAGAGCTCTCTGAGCAGGCTGAGAGCAAGGTGATGGCTGACTTGGGACGTTATCTGGGTACTTTGATTTGCCTAAAAAGAAGAACACAATCAGATAAATTGATATTGATATCGATTGATTCAAAAGTGATACATTGATATTGATATCGAATTTTTTATTGAATTTTGTCAAAAAGCATTTTCTGTACAGAAAAGCTTATCAAGGTTTGAAACAGCCAATATGATGATTATGCTCCGCCTCCCAAAAAAGAAAATACTTGATTGATTTCGATATCAAATTATATATAGGAATGAAATGCGCTTAATAATTAAGCGCACTAACACATGAGAAGCATAAAAAAAGAATGTAGGTAAGTAAAAGTAAGAAATTCAATATAAAAAGTACGAATATTTAGAACACAAGTATATTGTGAATAAAAGTAAGAATATTTAATATTAAAAATCTTGAATATTTAGAACACAAGAATACCGAGAGTAAAAGTAAGAATATTTAATATTAAAAAGTACGAATATTTAGAACGAAAGAATACTGAATAGACTAAGACCTAAGGTTTAAAGTGGATTCCAAACCCCTAATAAGCATACAGGATACCTCTGGGATTCGATCTCAAAGAGCTAGCCACTCGGCCAATATTTAATATTAAAAAATACGAATACTCAGAACAAAAGAATACCGAGAATAAAAGTAAGAATATTTAATATTAAAAAGTACAAATATTTAGAACAAAAGAATATTGAGAATAAAAGTAAGAATATTCAACATAAAAAGTAAGAAGTTTTAGAAATTTTCACCTTTAATTCCTATAAGAAAAAAAAACCTTAATATTTTTAACGATACAGTTTTCAAATCAAACAAACTATTCTAAATTTATAAGCAGAGTATTTCAAAACATTCCAGGATAGTTAAGAAAAAATACAACGCGGCACAGATACGAATAGTTAAAATTGTTCAATACTTACTCCCATTTTACAATACGTATTTCTTATTAATTTATCCATTATTTTATTTCTTATTAATGTATTTGCTCACATAATTTATGAGCTTTGTAAACAAACGCACGGGATAGAAACCTCACTGCTCCACATCTGAGACTGCGGCGAAAAAAGCTGACATCTTGCAATCGATGACGCCACTCTGACGTCACCTGCAGACACGTGACTTATGACGACACAGCCAAAGTCAAGGTCGACTTTTGAAACATTGACTTTAACTTCAGTGCTTTGTAACGCCGCGATAAAAACTGCACAAGGAAACACTTATCTGCATGAAGTGAAATAATTAAAATTTAATTAATTTAATTTAAATTAAAAAATAAATTTTGTTATGAAATAGATTTTTCCGCAGAAATAGCACGAAAAATTCTGAAATCAGTGTAAATAACCTGACTTTATTTTCTTTTTTTAAAGCTTTTTTTTCCAATTCCTTCTATTAGCTCACGCTCTTCCTATATATATATCTTGCTCAAATTTTCAATCGTTCATAAAATACTTTTTATTCATCCACTCAGGTTCAAATACATTTTTTTGAACTTGTAGTAGATGAAACTTGGTGTTAATACAGTTTTTTCAAATATGAATTCGTTCATTAAATTTAATTAATTAATTTCAGTTTTTTTTTTTTTTTTTTTTTTTTTTAGATTTAAGTTGTATGTATCGACCAATAGATGGCGCCAGATAAACTTAAAAAAATGAATGAAAATTATTTATAAAGGACTTTCTGCAATATAATGAAAAAAAAAAAAAGGAATTGCTTTAAAATTTTTTTTTGTTTTATTTTACTTGTTTTCTACATTAATACTTATGTTTAGTGAGGGAAAAACTGTTAATTTTCGTTAACCCTTCATTCTAATGTAGATTAACGGTTAATTTTAAACTTTTAATTGAACACTGATTTTGTATAGAGTTTAGTGTAGGTGTGTCAACACGAAACCAGGGAATATCAACAGAGGATAAAGAAGTGTTGTGACTAAGTGCAAAATGGACACCCAGTCTACTCATGGATGGAGAATAATCACTTCAATGCTTTTGTAGCGCGGCGACAAAAACAGCATAATCAAACATTCTCCGTGAAGTTTTTTCTTTCGAATGCAACTGGCAAAACTGAGACAGCTTGGTCTTGGATGTCGTAAGGCAAGCTCTGCACGGACGTTACTCACTTTGCATTACCCAGGGGGATCGTTTAACTTCAAGATAAGCTACGAAGTAACAATGCCCCCTTAACGCTCTACGATCTTATGAGTACCGGGACCTGCAGTTTAACGTGGATTCCGAACCACTACAAGCATCCATGGCACCGCCGGGACTCGATCCCGAAACCTGTGATACCGAGCGCTAGCCACTCGGCCATTCAGGCCCCTTTCTCTGTGACGTAAAATAACGATAATGATTTTGCAGGTTGGCAAAGAAATTAGTATTCATCGACAATTACAAATAATTTGAATATTTCTGAACAGTTAATACAAAATTCTGACTTCTAAATTATAAAATTAAAATTTTGTTACGAAATAAATTTTATGCAAAACAAGTAATATAAAAAAAAAAAATTTTTTTTAAGTCAATTCCCACTTTCTTTTCACTCTATTGCAGAAAGTCCTTTATAAATAATTTTCGTTCATTTTTTAAAGTTCATCTGCCGCCATCTATTGGTAGATATATGCAAATTAAATCTAAAAAAACTAAAAAATGAATTATTTAAATTGAATTACTGAATGAATATTTGAATAAACTGTATTAACATCCAGTGTCATCCGTTACAAATTTAAAAAAAAATGTATTTGAACTTGAGTGGATGAATAAAAAGTATTTTATGAATGAAAATTTGAACAATATATATATAGGGAGAGTGCGAGCTAATAGAAGGAATTGAAAAATAGGGAAAAATCTGAAGTCAGCGTAAGTAACCTGACTTTATTTTCTTTAGTAAGGTAAAAGTAGGTATAGTAGAGATGGGAAAAACTGTTAATTTTCATTAACAGTGTTAACCATTCATTCTAATTTAAATTAACGGTTAATTTTAACTTTTAATTGAACACTGATTTTACATTGCGTTTAGTGTAGGTGTGTCAACACGAAACCAGGGAATATCAACAGAGGATAAAGAAGTGTTGTGACTAATTCTCAGTGTCCGGCAATCACAAAATGGACACTCCAGTCTACTCATGGATGGAGGATTTGGTATGGTTTGTCGCTCTACGGTCATCTTGTGCACACTTTGGGCTAAACAGACCCGGGACTTCATGGCAGTTTAACGTGGAGGCTAGAGTGAACCACTAGCAACCATGCCACTTTCCTCCCGCCAGGATTCAGAAACTAAAGTTCTGGGACACCCAAAGCCAGAGATTTCAGTTGGGATACAAAGGCCAGTCCTCCATGGATGGAGGGAAAGCGGGGAGCAGCTTCTGTTGTTATGGAGCCCGCGTAGGTAGAAGTCTGACTTGGCTGCGAGTCGCTGATGAAGAGGGACAGTACCTTCAGGGAGGACTTTTAGGAGAAACTACTCCTCATTTGCGTATCGTATGGGAGATAACCCGGAAAATGCCCACCAGGTAGTCCGGATCACGAGGCAAGATGCTGAACATCCCAAACACCATCAAGTCTCCTTGTTTTTTACAATAATGCCGACAGTGGGGCCTGAATGGCGGAGTGGCTAGCGCTCTGGCGCTCAGTACCTCAGGTTTCGGGTTCGAGTCCCGGCGGTGCCATGGATGCTTGTTGTGGTTCGGAATCCACTTTAAACCGTAGGACCCGGTTCTAATAGGATCGTAGAGCGTTGCGGGGGCATTGTTACTCCGCGTCCGTGGTTTATCTTCAAGTTACACGCACCCCCTGGGTAATGCAAAGTGAGTAACGTCTGTGCAGCGCTTGCCTTCAGGCATCCAAGACTAAGCTGTCTAAGTGTTTGCCACCAGCATTAGAACAAAAAAAAAAGAATAAAAAAAAAAGAATGCCGGCAGAGGATTGAACCTCAGTTCTCATGCTCGGAGCGCTCTGGCTCTCGATACCACACGTCAGCGATACCATGAATCAGGAATAAATGGGGAGTTTTATTTCGGTATCGAGAGCATCAGTTGGTGTTATGGAATTTGATTACATTGGCATCAAGAATAACCGCCATAAAATTATTAAGTTTTCGTAGCTCAGGGGCAAGAGGGTGAATTTGGTGGTTTTGTTGTAGACACTATTTCAAAAAAAGAGAAGCCTCGATGGCGTTTGGGATGTTCAGCATCTTCCTCCTTAGTAAGACTACTACTACATCACACCACATCACTGTGTCTAGAGTTGCCCCTTTAGAGTTTGGGAGTAATGATGTGGGTGAGAAATCTGATTGGGTTCTGTGATGAGACCACCTCATATGATCACGGTCATATGAGACCACGACCTACGCCTTAAAGTGAATTCCGGACTACTACAAACACCCATGGCACCGCAGGGACTCGAACCCGAAATCTATGGTATCTAGCGTCACAGCTCTAGCCACTCGGCCAACAGACTCCCGTTAGTAGGACTACCTTGTGGGAAGTTTTCCTATTTTCTCTCACACAACACGCCAAGTCAGGCTTCTGTCTACGGGTGTTCCATCACAACAGAAGTTGTCCTACCCTTTTCCTCCTTCCATAAGACCACTCGGGTTCATGGACTTAGTCTAGAACAGGGGTCACCAAACTTTCCAGACTTAGGACCATACTGTTTACTCCAGTAAGTACCAAGGGCCAAAATCGTTTTAGTTTTTTTGCCATTATGTATCATTTCGAGATCAGTCGCCGAGTACGCGCTCTGAACGAGCATACGCTTGTTAAATTCGCTGGTTCAATTACTATAATCTCTTTTAATAATTGGTGCAAGTAAAATTGATCCACAACTACAAACTATTGTCAGTGAAAAATCACAATTACATAAATCTCATTAGTATTTTTTTACAAGTGATTCAGGATATATACATTCCAAACATCGATATGCATACATATGCGATACTCTTTACCCCAACATAACTACCGCGGGATGTTTACTAGTTTATAATGTTAGTGGGGTTAATTTCAAGTAGTTGTTAGTTGTTATGCTTGAGTTAAATTTTCTGCGGATTATACTTGTCATTGAGCTTTACCTAGCAAGTCAATAAAACCAAGTTATTATCATTCTGTGTTTTTTTTATCCAACTTATTACAGCAACAATAAGCTATTCGATGTCGCGGGCCGGAAGGATGACACTGGCGGGCCGTAGTTTGGAGACCTCTGGTCTAGATGATAACAACACTAAATTTGATTTTTCTAAAAATAAAATTGAATTCCATTGCAGTAAGTTACGCTGTTATTAAGTTAGATTAATAAATTGGTGCAAGTAATAATATAATTTTTTTAACAATTTAATTATCAAATATTTCCTGAAAGAATTAGCGAAATTATGAATAATATTCGGTGATATAATCATACAGAAAATGAACTGGGTTTAATATATTAAAATTAATTATTTTACACGAATTTAAAAATAAATTTTTAATTTAAATAAAATGCAAAACCAAAAATGTAATAAAACATTTTTGGTTTTACATTTTATTACATAAACCATGTAATAAAATGCTTTTTTTTTCTTTCTAATGCAGCTGGCAAACACTCAGACAGCTTGATCTTGGATGCCTTAAGGCAAGCGCTGCACAGATGTTACTCACTTTGCATTACCCAGGGGGAGCGTGTCACTTGAAGATAAGCCACGGACGCGGAGTAACCATGCCTCCGCAACGCTCTACGATCGTATGAGACCGGGACCAACGGCTTAAAGTGGATTCCGAACCACTACAAATACCCATGGCACCGCCGGGACTCGAATACGAAACCTGTGGTACTAAGCGCCAGAGCGCTAGCCACCCGGCGATTCTGGCCCCATGTAATAAAATGTAAAAAAGATAAAACCAAAATGTTTTAAATTTCTTCTTCAGTGGCGCAACAGTCCCATGATGGACTAAAGCAGAGAGGATCTACTTAGTGGCAGATTTCGAAACAGGAGATGTTGTCTTTTTATGGGGCGAGGTTGTCAGCCTCACACCAACGCTGTACAGCCATATTAGATCAGGACCTACGGTTTAAAGTGGATCCCTCCATCTTCGGGACTCAAACCCGAAACTTGTGGCTCCCAGCCCCGCAGCGCTAGATTTTTAAAATTATAAGGAGTAACTTATAAAACATAAATTACTTCTCTGCAAGCCATATCTTTATATTAAATTTATTTATTAAAAATTAATTATATCGAAAACCCCGCCTAACTCATAATCGGCGGCAATTTTTGTTTATCAAGATGAATCAAAACTCCCCCTAAAAATAATCGCGGAGTTCTCTGTAACCGCCATTTTCCATAGCACTGTCGTTTTTCATAAAAAAAATTAAACGTTATAGTATAATATCCTTAATTTATTATGGAAAATGTGGGAATTTGAAAAATTACATTAAAATTATCCATTTTGTATTATTCTGTTTAATATTCTGATAGTGGATCCTGATGGCCGAGTGGCTAGCGCTCTGGCGCTCGATACCACAGGTATCGGGTAATGCAAAGTGGGTAACGTCTGTGCAGCCCTTATGGCATATAAAAGATCACGGTCTATTTGCCAGCTGCATTAGAAAAAAGAAATATCTGATAGTATTAAATAGAATAATAAACGCAATTAATGCTTGCACTATCCTGTAATAATTATTCGTTTGTATAAAATAAACGGCCCACAAAATAGTTTAATCTCCGAAAAAAGGTTTGAAATTTCATTTATATTCATCAATATTTATATTTATTTCATCAACAGTTTTTTATTGTTCTCTTCTTGTAAAATTTCATTAAGTTTTATTTTTGTAGAGCAGACTCTCTACTTTGTATTTGTTCTTTTTGTGTAATTTTCACAACTTTTTCTTTTTTCTTTTTGTAGAGAAAGCATCTCTACTTTGATTTGTAATTGTATTTTGTATTCGTATCTTTGTTTGTTTTTATATTTTGTTTGTAAAAAAAAAAAAAAAAGGCGTGGTCACCAGTGGTGACGATGAATTTTCCAGTCAGACCAAAAACTTTTTTACTTTTGATTAGATTTTATACGGAAAGTTTCCGAAACCTGCTTATTATAACTAAACTATTGATTTTTTTTTGCCAAAATTATTATTTTAAGGATATGTTTTTTCCGCGTAATATTTAATATTTTATAGGAATGTACAGTTCGGGATTACTGTCGTAACCCCGGCCTGAAGTACCGTGTGCCTAAGGGCAGATCGGTGACAAAGTAATAACTTATATACTGTAACCATGCTTCCTCCTACGCATTGGCCAAGTGACTAGGCTTCAGGTACGAATATTGGCTGTGGCATGGATGTTTCTGAGGATCTCGGAATCCACTTTAAACTGTAGATCTTTGTCAATTTAGCCCTAGATGACCGCAGAGCAACAAACCTACGCATTGGCGAGAGTGCGTGCTGTGGCGTTCGGGATAAATGGTCAGAACCATTTTATATATTCTTAAATTTTGTTCCCTCTATAATGACAATCAATTCATTTAATTTAAATATATGTTATAAAGTTTAAAATATAACAGCGGGCCTGAATGATTGTCCAGCGCTTGATGCCACAGTTTTCGGATTCGCACCCGTGGCTTATCTTTAAGTTACACGCTCCCCCTGGGTAATGCAAAATGAGTAATGTGCAGCGCTTGCCTTTCCAAGTGGTCTAAGTGTTCGACAGTTGCATTAGAACAAAAAAAAAAACTGAAAGGGGCCTGAATGACCGAGATGGCGAGCGCTCTGGCGCTCGGTACCACAGGTTTCTTGTTCTAGTAGGATCGGTGCCATGGAGAAACCTTAGATCCTGATCTTGAGGCTGTCTTGAGGTTGAGTCAGTCCTCGCTAAAGTGAAGCTGCTTATTACCCTTAGTAACGCCTGCAACGGGGTTTTCTAGGCTTTCCTGCACCAGGGGGGATTAGTAACAATAATATAAAACAGTATTTTATGATAAACTCTTAATTTAATGTTTTGAAATTTCTTCCCTTTTGGCCCTTTTTAGAGCTGTACTATTTCTAATTACCCAAAATCAAATTTTTTCTGACTTCCATTTCTCCAGCTAAGGACGCCATCATTGGATCATTTAAGTCTCAGATTTAAGGAAACTGAAAAAAAAAAAAAAAAAAAAAATCTGAAAATTATAATTATTATTGCTCGACGTGTTCTGAATTGAAGTCTGATGTGAATGGGGATTTTTTTTTCGAAAAAAAAGAGACATTTAAGTGATGCTCATTTGCTGTTGTAGCCTCTAATGATCACATTATGAAGTGAGGGCCAAATGACCCAACTTTCTGTCTCCACAATTTAAAGCGAATATCTTGAATTGCAATAAAAATTATCTCTACTCCTCACTACACCCCCATGAAAAACACTTTCCTACCTCTAGATTTACTACTGCGCCCGAAAAATAAGACCAATTATTTTTTTTTTTCAAAAACTCTTTATTTATTTGTCCAAATTTATTTCATCGCCTTCAAAGTAATCCCCTCCGGACACAATGCACTTATGAAAACTTTTTTTCCAATCCTCAATACATTCTAAAAAGTCATCTAAGGGACGGCCTTCAAACGGCGATTCACGTTGAATCTCTTCAATCGACTCAAAACGGTGTCCCCGGAGTGGTCTTTTGAATTTAAGGAATAGCCAGAAGTAGCACGGTGTAAATACGGCAATTGGGGAATGATATGGGTTCCATTTTTGGTGAAAAAGACACCAAGATTCAATGCAGTGTGAGCTGGCGCATTCAGTGTTTTTGGTACCCATCGAGATATGACACGTTTGAGGCTCAAAATGGAATTGACCGATCCTTTTGAAATTCCAACATCATCAACAAGGTCTCTAATTGTAAATCGACGGTTTGCAAGCATTAAATCTATAATTTTTTGGACGTGAGCTTCGTCGGTTGAGGTGGAGGGTCGACCAGAGGGCTCTTTGTCTTCAACGCGTTCTCTGCCTTCCTTGATCTGTTTATACCACTTCTAAACATTTATTTCCGATATAGGAATGCTCACCGAATGCCTTCTGCGACATTCTATACGTTTCCGCAAAAAAATTGAATGCTAGTTCTTTGCTCAATGAATTCAGATATTTCAAAAATCGCCGAGATCAGTTTTAGCGTCTCACAAAACCAAGCGTAACTCAAACACTAATGAATATTTTGATGCGAAATTTCACACAGATATCAATAACAGTGCCGGCAACCTAAAAAAGAAAAAAATTTCCATAAACCCCGGGAATTTTAAATTGAAAATTGGTTTTAATTTTTTGGACATAGTAGTATGTAAGAAAAAACACCTTATATTATTGTTCTGTCTCAACAAGTCACCATCCTGAAGAATTTCTCCAGTAAAGACATTTTTTTCTTACACATTATTGGAGATAATTAACAGTTAAAAAAATTAAGAATACTAACTGAGATGTAGATAATTTATCGTATGAACTTCAAGTTACAGTTACAAAAGAAATTGTTTTTTGTTCTAATGCAGCTGGCAAACACTTAGACAGCTTGGTCTTTGATGCCTTAAGGCAAGCGCTGCACAGACGTTACTCACTTAGCAGTACCCAGGGGCGCGTGTGACTTGAAGATAAGCTACGGACGCGGAGTAACAATGCCCCCGCAACGCTCTACGACCTACGCTATTAGAGCAACGCTATTAGACCGGGACCTACTGTTTAAAGTGGATTCCGAACCACTACAAACATCCATGGCACCGCCGGAACAAAGAAGAAAGTAACGGAAAGAAAAAATTGTAAGAAATGTAACGGAATAAATTAAATATTTATTATAAACACCATACCAATTAACGTCAAAGAACTGAAAAGAATTTCGAAAACTTAAACAATGAACTTGGGTTTCTTTTGGGAATATACAATTAATGAAATGAATTTCATTAATTATTAAGTAATTTTAATATAAACTACCCTATTATGAAAGTAATTCTATATATGTATATAAAGTGCAGCGTCAAGACGGTTTGCGATAAGAAGTTTATAAACAAAGTGAGTCTTTTATAAATAAAAAAAAGTTGAAAGTTATTTTTAATTTATTCAAGAACTATAAAAAAAAAAGGACAAACTTCATTTCCGGTAAAATAAATATTTATTATATAGTAACAGTTCTGGAACTATTATCTGTGTACAAGTATAATAGCATCTACAATTTCCTTTTATCAAGATTATTTAGTATGAGTGTTGCTCATCATTTTCATATATGATTTGTTTACGTTTCAGCAACACACACATATAAAAAACTAAAACAAATCTTATTTGTGCATATAATATATAATATATATCTGTGGGAATAATTTCTTTTAAATAGATTGTTTAGGATTATGCAAAATAAATGTGTTTTTCAGAAATTGCATGCCGATGAACGGTAGGGCTTGGGGCACTTCATTCCCTGGGGATGAATCTGAAGCTCTGCGTGTCCTTTGCGTAGGGCATGGTGAAGCTCTGCAAGAGAGAGCTGATCAGCAGAAAAATCTCCATTTGCGCCAGAGATTCTCCGATACAGGCTCTCTTTCCTGGAACAAATAAGCAAAATTACCAATTACCGATTATCCTTTTTGCATAAGCCTTCATTCTTTGAATGCATTGGCATTTTATTGGCATTTTATTTTCATGCCTATAATGAAATGGTGGTTTATGCGTCGTGGTAATAGATACATAAACCACCATTTCATTATGGTATATCATAATTTTGTTATGGTAAACCACCAAAATATAATGGTGGTTTATGCGTCTATTACCATGACGCATAATCCACCATTTCATTATGGCATATCATTATTTTAAATATTTATTCCGATAAATTATTGATTATTTTGCGATTTTTCTTATAACGTATGTTTACGGTATACGATACGGAAAAGAAACAATTTTTATGATGTTGCCACTCATAAAAATATGAAACAAACAAGAAAAACTTTTGTAAAATTATTTGATTATTTTTAATTATTAACTTATATTTGATTAATAACTTTATTTGATTAATTATTTTCTTTTTTATGCTGTTGAAATAATTAAGGTTTTATAACAACCGTTATTATTTTTTTTCTAATGCAGCTGTCAAACACTTAGACAGCTTGGTCTTGGATGCCTTAAGGCAAGCGCTGCACAGACGTTACTCAGTTTGCATTACCCAGGGGGAGCGTGTAATTTGAAGATAAGCCACGGGCGCGGAGTAACAATGCCCCCGCAACGCTGTGCGATCCTATTAGACCGGGACCTACGGTTTAAAGTGGATTCCGAACCACTACAAACACGCAAAAATTATATATAATATTATATCCATGGCACCGCCGGGACTCGAACTCGAAACCTGTGGTACCGAGCACCAGAGCGCTAGCCACTCGGCCATTCAGGCCCCTTTGTAGTTTTTTTTTGTTCTAATGCAACTGCCAAACACTTAAACAGCTTGGTCTTGGATGCCTTAAGGCCAGCGCTGCACAGACGTTACTCATTTTGCATTACCCAGGGGGAGCGTGTAACTTAAAGATAGGCCACGGGCGCGGAGTAACAATGCCCCCGCAACGCTCTACGATCCTATTAGGATCGGGACCTACGGTTTAAAGTGGATTCCAAACCCCTACAAATATCCATAGCACCGCCAGGACTTGAACCCGAAACCTGCGGTACCGAGCGTTAGAGCGCTAGTTACTCGGCCATTCAGGCCCTCCGTTATTTTAATTCGCACGAAAAAATGTTATTTTTTATTTTTAGAACGTTAGTTCACGCCGAAAACGTCGATTGAACGCATTAAATTGTTCTGTGGTTTTCTGGTGTTTTTTTTAATGTTGTTCACGTAGTTAAAGTGGGCCTGAATGGCCGAGTGTCTGGCGCTCGGTGCCACAGATTTCTGGTTCGAGTCCCGGCGGTGTCATGGATGTTTGTAGTGGTTCGGAATCCACTTTAAACCGTAGTTCCCGGTCTCATTTGACTGAAAAGAGCGTCACGGAGCCATGTCACACTTCTACCTACGGGTGCTCTATCACAACAGAAGCTGCCCCCTTTCCCTCCATTCAGGTAAACTCACCATCTATATTTCACTGATTAGACCTATTTTACTTTACGCATCACCAGTCTGGATTAACTCAGCCATTAACTCACTTAAAAAATTTCAAGCCTTTCAAAACCAATTTCTTTTAACTATCACCGACGCGCCACTCCATTACAATAGAAAAAGAATACACAATGAATTAAACCTCCAACCGTTTTTAAATTACGCCAAACAATTATCGGAAAACTTTCTTCTTAGGTTTTAGAACACGAAAAATCGGCTTCTATTAAACCTCCCAGACTATAACAGTAATTCCGCTTATGCTAAAAAACGACCGCGTTCAATTTTTAACCAAGATTTTAATTCCTTTCCCATCGCGAAACGCCTTCATTTAGATCCAGGGTAAATTTTTATTTTTCGTAATTTTCTTTCCGCATGAATATTTTTATTTACTATTTTTCATTTTTAAATCTTTTTTCGCCCGCTTAACGTTATTCCGCCTACCTTCGACGAGCGCTTTCACAAATTACCTCGCATACAACCTCTCATGTTACATGTGGTGAAGACTCTGCCCTCTCTTTCCTTTCTAAACTATCAAGGAATGGTACTGCAAAGGCTAAAATTCTAAATTATTTCAAATTTTTAAAAAATTAATTTAAATATTTACTTAAAATATTATTTTGCATTTTTAAATTTTAAAGATTTTTAAATACTAACAGTAATTTCTCTCCTTTTTATTTTTATACAGAGTATGTACTCTTTTAATGTTAATCTATTTTCATATAAATTGGTAAAATTAATAATTAAGATTCTTAAATTCTTCGGAGGTACAGGGTAATCCCTAAGTACTCCAATTAAACACTAGCCTCTGCTCTGCTCTGCTTTCCCTCCTTCCATGAGTAGATTATTCATGGGTTGTCCGTCCCGCACTGCAGGACACTGAGGATTAGATACAAACAAACGTAGTTAAGGTTTTGTGGAAATCGTTATTTGATTTCGCGCAAAAAAATGTAATTTTTCGAACGTTAATTTGCAGAAGAAAAAATTCGTTGGAACGCATTAAAATTGTGGTTTTCTTCATTCGCTTGATAAGGCTATTCACGGATAGGTTTTAGTAAGGCAGTATAAAGGTCGCCAAGATATATCAAACTAAAATATTCTTTGGTTTCTTTTTCTTTTTTAAATAATCTTGTTTCATCACTCGAATTCAGCATCGTAAACAACATGAAATAGTTTTTGACATAATCGAAAAAAAAAATGACGCAAAAATTAGCAAATAATTTTGGCGTAAATTTACTGTAGTATATTGTCGTAATTTTTAACAGTGATTATTATCTTTATCTAGATGATACATTTATGTGAGTTAGCAAAACATAATTCCACATATTAATTTGGTGATAAAGCGATTACATTTATTGTAAAAGCAATTTAGGAATAAAATTTTGGCAAAATAATGATATATTTCGGCTTTAAATCGACAATATGTGGCTTAAAAAGAAAACATTAAAATTTTGCTATAATAGTGATACAATTTTGGCGATAAAGCGATGTAAATGGTCGTAAAAACAATTTAGGCATAATAGGGGTAAATTTTGGCGTAAAAGCGACAGCATTTTGCACAACAATTAATTTTAGCGATTAATTTTGGCGATAAAACATTAACTTTTGACTTAAAAGTAATTCAAAATTCGCTTAGAGAAAAGGTTTGGCGATAAATGTTGGCGAAAAAGTATTTCAAGTATAAAAATTTTAGCTGGATAGTGATAGTATTTGGCGTTAAAGCGATAAACTTTGGCTTAATAGCTGTTTGACCACCAATGATGGTTTAATAGCACTGTTTGGCAATTAATTTTAGCGAAATAGCATTTTATGACGACATCGAACGTCGGAAGCTATTTTGTTTGTTTACTTGGCGATTTGGCATCCATGTGAAGGATTTTGGTGTAATATCATTCTACCGAGAAAACTAGCTGGTGCATTATTTACTATGCTTACTTGGCATTCTGGTGATGCATTTGGCACACAGGGTATAAGATTCTAGATTTTTGCCTTTTATTTTGTTCTTATAATATCATTGCTTGATGCTGCAATCCCACGAGAATATAAAGTAAAGACATAAATAATGTGAGAGGTAGTGTAATATATATATATATATATATATATGGTTTGTTCTGGCACTTTCTGTTGAATATCGGAAGTTGTAAGACTTTTTCATTCTGTCAACTAAAATTGTTTGTATATTGTCTGTATGGTGTTGCATCTATTAGTACCAGGAAGATTTAAATCTGTAGTTGGCTGCAATTTTCGTAATATTTGGTTTCGTTCTTAAGATGTCGCTGTCTAATGATGCTGTCCAATGAGCATCTAAGATCATCATCATCATTATTATTGGCGCAACAGCCCCTTAGTGGGTCAAGGCTGTCTGTCTCCTGGCAGATTTCTAGATAAGAGATGCTTTTTTTTACGGGTAGGGGTCCCAATGATCCTATTAGACCTTGACCTACGGTTTAAAGTGGATTCGGAATCACTACAAACATTCCCGGTATCGTCGGGACTCGAACCCGAAACCAGTGTCACCAAGAACCAGAGCGCTAGTCACTTGGCCATCAGGCCTCTCTCTAATATTTATTTATATTATTTACCACTATATGATAATGATTAGGAAACTGTATTCAGATATTCAATAGATCTTTAATGTTTTTCTTTTTTATTGCATTTTGTTATTGGATTTATCATCAGTGCTTATTCCTTTAATTTTTGTTACTTTTGTTTATGGGATGATTTTATTTTATTTTATTCTCTTTGCATTTTTACTCTTCTATTGTAACTTTGACTTTTTGTCTTAATTATAATGTTTTTGTTCTTTGATGTTAGAACTTTTATTCCATCTCTGATTCATTTAATTTTTTCTAACAATCGGCAAAGGGCTCGAATACAAGTCACTGCTCACCATTCACCAAGTGAAGGTGAGCGACCAAGGCACTCCATCGAGTCACCAATAATAATATTCAATAGATTTCACATTCAACTCACCTAGACCAAACAGAAAAGGTCCTTCCATTTTGATTCTTTTGCCTTCGTCGTTCAGAAATCTCTTGGGATCAAATTTTTCAGGGTTTGGATACAGTTTGGGATCAAAGTGGATGCTGTAGAGGTTGGAGACGATAACGCTTCTTTTCGGTATCTTGTAGCCTTCGATGGTCGTCTCTTCTGCAAAAGTTAGCAGATTAAATTTTTGTTTTCTTCAATATTTGTTTCGGTATTTTATAAAGAAATCAATAATAATAACATAAAAATTTTTTTTCTCACAGGAAGAGTTTCGGCATTTCATTCCCAGAAGAAAGGAATATACACAGTCCAGTCCCATTAATGTGACCACCACCTACTTTCGACGTCAACGTGAAATAACCAATCCCAAAAAGCAGGTGGCAGCACATTGCAGTGGAGTGTATATAAAGGATGTCCTAGGGCATCGGAAAGCATTTTAATAGTTAACTACCTTGATCGAATTGCAATCGGTCCGCTCTGCCAAAGGTGGTTATTCTGGCTTTTGGCAGGTGGTCACATTAATGTGACTGGACTGTGTATATTATTTGACAAATAACAACATAATAATATCAACCCATCACTCAAATTTGACTGTAGACAAGCAGTATTGTGTTTGGTTATATTACATGCAATCAGTGATTTGATCTGATGAGAACAACCAGTCACTCACACCTGATAGCAGATATTCAATGTCATGTATAATGAGGCTCATAAAATTAACGAATGCCCATGCAACCTTCACTGGTCGAAACAACTAAGATGGAATAAGAACTACACCATGAGTTGTTCCATCGTGATTAGTGATCGATCATTTTTGTTTTCTTCAATCATTTTTTTTTTTAGTATTTTATGAAGAAATCAATAATTATAACGTAAAATTTTTTTCTCACAGTAAGAGTTTCGGCATTTCATTTCCCAGAAGAAAGGAATGTATATTATTTAACAAATAGCAACCTAATAAAATCAAGCCATCATTCAAATTTGACAGTACACAAGCGGTATTGTGGTTAGATACACAGTCCAGTCACATTAATGTGACCACCACTTACTTTCGACGTCCACGTGAAATAACAAATCACAAAAAGCAGGTGGCAGCACATTGCAGTGGTTAAACACATTGCAGTATATAAAGGATGTCCTAGGGCATCCGAAAGCATTTCAATCGAATACATATATATTGTATCTCGCAGCGGTCCGCTCTGCCAAAGTTGGTTATTCTGGCTTTTGACAGGTGGTCACATTAATGTGACTGAGAACAACCAGTCACTCACATCTCATAGCAGATATTCAATGTCATGTATAACGAAGCTCATAAAATTATCGAATGCTTATGCAACTTTCACTGGTCGAAACAACTACAGATGGAATAAGAACTACACCATGAGTTGTTCCATCGTGATTAGTGATCGACCATGAGCTAATAAATGTCTACGACAATGCAAAGTGAGGGAAGCTGACCCTCCCTCCCTCTTGACGGATTGTCTTAAAGGGAGGTTTTTGGAGAAGAAAAGAGAGAGTTCTGCGAGGAAGTGTTGTTATTATTTTTTTCTCCGAAGTGATTGAACTGAGATTTCGAAAGTGAGTTCCTTGTGGTTTCGTGTATAATTAAGGACTGCCGCAGACCACGTATTTTTGAGATTGGATGTAGACGCGAGAACTTTGAGAACCTCTGATTTTGGAGTGAACTGCACTTATGATTTAATAGTGAATTTGTGAATCTTTAAATTTTTCATTTCTGTAAATAATTAATTATAATAATTGCAGAGTTCTGTGTTTCTATACATAAATAATGTGCTTGTAAAAAAAATTTAAAGTGTTCCCATGATCCTGAAAGTGGCCTTCTTCTTGAAGCCGTCATAGGTCTAGTATAGGGTCGAGACATTACAATAATAACAGTAATCTTTGTTTTAAAATTGATTTCCGAGAAGAATAGACATTAATAGACAGACATTCTAATTTTGATACCTCCAGCTTTTCATTTAATAAAAATATTATATTTATTTCAAGGTAGCCTTTTTTTTCTGCCAGCAAGTTATTTTGAGAGTTTTTTTTTCTTTCTAATGCAGCTGGCAAACACTGAGACAGCTTGGTCTTGGATGCCTTGAGGCAAGCGCTCTGCACAGACGTTACTCCTTTAGCACTACCCAGGGGGCGCGTATCACTTGAAGATAAGCCACGGACGCGGAGTCAATGCCCCCGCAACGCTCTATAATCACATTAGACCGGGACCTACTTTTATAAAGTGGATTCCGAACCACTACAAACAACCATGCCACCGCCGGGACTCGAACCCGAAACCTGTGGTACCGAGCGCCAGAGCGCTAGCCACTCGGCCATTCAGGCCCAGTTGAATAACTGTAGTTGCCCAGTCGTATAAAAAAAAATTTTATTGTCAATTCCTATTTTTTATTGTCAATTCCTATTTTTTTTCACTCTATTGCAGAAAGTCCTTTATAAATAATTTTCATTCGTTTTTTTAAGTTTATCTGGTGCCATCTATGGGTAGATACATCCAACTTAAATCTAAAAAAAAACTAAAATTAATTAATTAAATTTAATTACTGAATTAATATTTGAAAAAGACTGTATTAACATCCAGTGTCATCCATTGCAAGTTAAAAAAAAAAATGTATTTGGACTTGAATGGACGAATAAAATGTATCTTATGAACGATTGAAAATTTGAACAAGATATATATAGGGAGAGTGTGAGCTAATAGAAGGAATTGAACAAAAAAATGGACATAACATGCAGGCAACAAAAAATAAGCTTAATAGAATCATGAGATCGGGAAGAACCAACGGAAAACCAAATCATTTAAGAAAATGATATATAAAAATGGAATAATTGACTTGGTTTTCAGAAATACACTGGTGGACAAAATTAAGAGATGGAAGACATTTTCCCAAATATCTCAAAAAATACTGAATATAAATAAATGAAATTTGGTATGGATATAGCTTATTCCATGATAATAAAGTATGCAAAACAAAAATGAAAGTACCATTCACTGGCATGACCTATTGCCAATAAATCCAATGTAGTCTGAACTTAAGGATAAAAGATGACAATAAAAGTGAGGCTTGTGCAGTGTGTGTTGCCTCTAGTATGGTGTATGGTCACCCCTGACAGACAGACAGCATGCACAACAAGTAATGCATGCTGTTAATAAGGGAGTTAAGGAGGGCTTATGGAAGACCCTCCCATTCTTCCCTTAGAGCAATTTTTAAGTCCAGAATGGTTCTGGGGGGGAGGTGGGCGCATCGCAATAGCTCTCCCAAGAGCATCCCAAGCATGTTCAATAGGATTCAGGTCAGGCGATTTGGCTGGCCAATCCATTCGTTGAATATCCTCGCTTTCCAGATACTCATCAACCATGAGAGCCCTATGTGGTCGCGCATTGTCGTCCATAAAAATGAATTCAGGGCCAACAGCGCCCCTGAAAAGACTCACATAGGGCTCTAGGACCTCCAGCCTGTACCTCTGGGCATTCACCAAACCATTGTCAAACACAGGGAGTGGTGTGTGGGTATCTTGCATGATCCCTGCCCAAACCATGACTCCTCCACCAGCAAGTTTAAAGAGAGATATTTTTGCGTGTCAGGTGCGTATTATTTATGCAATTGAAAAGCCATCATTACACTCTCATTGCTTGAAACTATATGTAGCATAATGAAAACGTGTTCTATGAATGCAGTGACATGTGCTTTGTCTATGGTCAGTGTAGCAGTAATGCAATACAAATTTCGCAAAATAAAAGTAATGCGATAAAATATATTACAATACTAATAACATGGGCCTGAATAGCCGAGTGGTTAGCGCTCGGTACCACAGGTTTCGGGTTCGAGTCCCGGCGGTGCCATGGATATTTGTAGTGGTTCGGAATAAACTTTAAACCGTAGATCCCGGTCTAATAGGATCGTAGAGCGTTGCTGGAGCATTGTTACTCCGCGTCCGTGGGTAAGTTACACGCTCCCCCTGGGTAATGCAAAGTGAGTAACGTCTGCGCAGCGTTTGCCTTAAGGAGTCCAAGACCAAGCTGCCTAAGTGTTTGCCAGCTGCATTAGAAAGAAAAAAAAATACTAATAACATTGACAAAAGCTCTGTATGGAAAATTTTGTAGGAGGATAAACATGAAAAAATTTTGTATTGAAAACTGGTTTCTAAGCAAATAACTCTTTCACCCACACTGATCTTCATAAAGCAGTATAAAGTTGAAAAACGGATTGCATTTTTTGGGAGGATGTTATAATCCTGCGTATTCCCCTGATTTAATACTCTGTGAGTTTTTCTTCCAAAAAAGAATAAAGAAAAAAATCTGTGCTAAAAGGAATTTGTTTTGGAAGTTGTTAAAAAACTATTACAGTTATTAGAAAATGAACTTTAACAAGCTTTTGACCAGCGGAAAATGTGAATCTGTTGACGTATGAGCGTCAATGGAAAACACATGGAAAGAAACAAACAACAGATTTGTCATAAATTGTAAATACATATTCTAATTGTGAGCCAGCCACGTTACTTTATAGACAGACATCGTAATTTTGACACTTCTAAACTTCACTGTTAACTTCACTTAACTGACACTTCTTTTCTTTCAAGGCAGCATTTTGGTTTGCTAACAAGTTATATTAAAAATTGTATAATGAGTAAAAAAGGACTTACTGAAATTGGAATACATGGTGGTGACAAGGAACAATGCGCCGACCCGGGAGAGTTCCTGTATGGTGGCGTCTAAGTAGGGCAGGTTGGGCTTGTCCAACCAGGAGGGGAGTCTCTCTCGCCCTACGATGCTGTCCAGCTCTTGTTGGATTTTTCTCTGCACGTCGGGGTGTTTGGTGAGCTCCAGCAGCAAAGTTGGTGATTGTAGTGCTTGTGGACTCCGTTCCCTCGAAGAACAAATTCATTGCATTGGCCTTGAGTCTTTCGTCTGGAATTACGGAGAATAAAAATTGCAATTTTTTTTACAGTGAAAAAAAATTTCAGAAATAGAAAAGAATTTTATTATTTATGTGACTGGTTGCCTAATTATAACAGTGGGGTCTGAATGGCCGAGTGTCTAGCATTTGGTACCACAGTTTTCGAGTCCATGGATGTTTATAGTGGTTCGGAATTCACTTTAAAACGTACGTCCCGGTCTCCTATGATAGTAGAGTGTCCCAAACACCAATCACACTTCTCACCCACATCATTCAAAAACTGTAAAGGGGCCACTCAGCTCTAGGCACAGTGATGTGGTGTGGTATGGTATGGTGTAGTACTAGTAGTAGTATATATGCCACTGGGACCTGATAGCCTAGTCACTAGAGCTCTGACGCTAGGTACCGCAGGTTTCGGGTTCGGATCCCCGCGGTGCCATGGATGCTTGTGGTGGTTCGGAATCCACTTTAAGCCTTAGGTCGCGGTCTCATATGACCGTAGAGCATCACGGAGCCCAGTCAGACTTCTCACCCACATAATTTACAAACTGTTAAATGGGCAACTCAACTCTAGGCACAGTGATGTGGTGTGGTGTGGTGTGGTGTAGTAGTAGTATTTATCTAATGAACCTGACATGTAAAACCACAGGCATAGAATATGTTTTATCCATCACACATAAAAACCAGTTTGAAAAATAAGTGAAATAAGTTTGCGGTGTCAGTCTATATAAAAAAAAGGAAAAATGGATTGCGTTTATTAAAGTACGAAATGGTATCGAATGTTTCTTAATGGTATCCGAAATTTGTGAAATAAGATAAAAATGCAATCAACCTCATTTTGAGGGATCTTAATGTTGTTCAAGTTTGATTTCAATGCCCCACTCTTGTGAGCTTAAACCAGCATGAGAATGGACTAGAATTCGACACTGATAAGATTAGCTAGATACCAATAAGCTCAATTCGTGGTTCAGTGGCCCCCACTGAACAATGTGGCAATGAGGGCCGCTGGTAAGAATTAAGAGTCTGTCATAATCGCAAAAGGTCTATTAGTTCTTGAAAGCACTGCCTTATAGAATTTGAAAGTACTATATGGGTTTTTAAAAACATTATATGAATTTTTGAAGCTATTGCCAACAGACTTTCAAAGCCCTTATAGATTTTTGGTAACGATGGTACAATTACTCAGTGGTAACGTGAGCCGCTGGTGAGTATTAGGATGGAGGTTCAATCAGCTAGCGGCTTTGTTGTAGACACTAGAGAGTTTTTGCATACTGTACGTTAGTTACCGAAGGAGGTCCGTTCGCTTTTTCTCCCTAGCGCGCATGCTTATAGGAAACTGAGCATGCGCGCTAGGGAGAAAAAGTTAACGGACGTCCTACGGTAACTAACGTACGGTATGCAAAAACTCTCTACTGTTTCATACAACAAGGAAACTCGACGGCGTTTGGGATGTTCAGCATATTGCCTCATTAGTCGAACTTTCTAGTGGGAGTTGTCGGGTTTTCTCCCATACGATACCAAATGAGGGGTAGTTCTCTTATAAGTCATTCTGGTGGGTACTCTGCATTTCCAAAGTGGCATTTGGTCATTTGGGTCAAATATCATTTGGTTTAGTCGCACCTATTCTATATGTTGCTATCTCGGAAGTGAGATAAGATACTGATAAGATATGCTACAGCCCCTTGGAACAGGAGCAAATTCTCTGAAAATTGTGCAAGATTTTTATACATGCAGATGAATCTATGGTTAAATGTATTGTTTTTTTTTTGTAGTTTACACGGTAAAAAGTGGTACTTTTAACCCTTGAAATTCTTCCCATAAAGTAATAAGCTATTTCATACCCGTAGAAATATTGCCTATGGTGAATTATGTGAAATCCGTGGACACCTGTATGTAAAGAAAAGGAACGATGAAGAAGAGAGAATTCATTGATGATACGCGTCATTAAAGTCATTGCTTTGGACAAAAGAGTCAAAATTGTGACAGAAAGTTTCACATTTGCAGTCAGATGATGTGGACGAAATCCTTCAAAGTTTCAATCAGACCCCATTACAATCCAATTACGCATGGATAGTCTATTGAAGACTAATAACACTTCCGATTAATTGAAATGTAAATAATATGGTAAACCCTGGTTGTTAATCTGCTGCAGGAATGTCTACACCAGGTCCAAAGGACCTCATCGCAGGTGGCGTCCATGGCGAAGGGTTTGGTTTTGGTTTGTCGGTCTATGGTCATTTTATAAACACTTTAGGTTAATTGGACAGGGACCTACAGTTTAATGTGGATTCCAAATCACTAGCAACATAGGAAATTTATTACAGTTACGCATGCGCAATTTCCTATGAGCATGCGCGCTAGGGAGAAAAAAATAACGGACGTCCAAAATACGGTATCCAAAAACTCTCTACTAATAGAGAGTTTTTGCATAAATTTTTTATCGTCCGATATTTTTTTCTTCCCAGCGCGCATGCTCATAGGAATAGCTCCAGTAGTGCAGCATTACAGATATACATGCAATATAGGTACAATGTTTCCCATGAGCATGCGCGCTAGGAAGAAAAATATCGGACGATTAAAAAAAATTATGCAAAAACTCTCTAATAACTCTTTCCTTTAACTTTAATGTAAATAATACGGTAAACCTTGCCTATAGTTAGATCCCTGCACTTCCATGGGTGAAATTTTCATATTAAAAATATTGCCTAAGTGGGGCCTGAATGGCCGGTGGCTATCGCTCGGTACCACAGGTTTGGGTTCGAGTCCCGGCGTTGCCGTGGATGTGTGTAGTGGTTCGGAATCCACTTTAAACCGTAGGTCCTGGTCCTAATAGAATCGTAGAGCATTGCGGGGGCATTGGTACTCCGCGTCCGTGGCTTATCTTCAAGTCACACGTGCCTCCTGGTAATGCAAAGTGAATAACGTCTGTGCAGGGCTTGCCTGAAGGTATCCAAGACGTCCATATCTGTTTGCCAGCTGCATTGGAAAAAAAAATATATATTGCTTCAGTTGTCCAAGAATTGGACGGAGAGTTAAAAAACAATTTGCATACCTGTAAATGTCATGAGATCCCTTTGGTTCTTTTCAGCAGCTCGTTCCTCTGCTGCAGGTAGGCGTCCACGTAGCAGTCGGAGTGGTTGGGATCGAACTTTCTCACCAGTTCGTTCACGACGTCGTCGGTGAATTTTCGAAGGTCGTCCCTTCCTTTTGGAAAGCCCGCCACAGCATTTCAGTCGCGAAGCTGGAAAATATTTTGAATTTGCAGTTCAATAACTCAAAAAGGAACAAAATTTAAAATGTTTTCACTTAGCATACACATGGTGATTATAATTAAAGTGCCACTTTCAAAATTCTGTCAAAAAAGAACCATTCTACTCACAACGAGTTTAAATGTGAGCTGAAGATACTTGATGAAGGAGGAAACGGTATGGAATAAAAAAAAAAAAAAAAAATTTTCAAAATGTTCCACCGATTTTTCCCATCCAATGACCTTGCCGTGGTGGATGGACTTTCCGCTCACAGTGTCACAACTGTTTCATAATTTGGAACTCCTTTTTTTCGTCAAAAAACCGCAACAATGAAGCACAGTGAACACTACAGTTGGTTGAATGTGCAACTCATGCTAAACACGTTCTAATTTTGATTCAAAATATCATTTGGCCGCCGAATTCATTTTCTTCATGCCGTTTACAGCGCCATCTATCAATACACATTGGAACTTTTTTTTATGCCGTATCTATCTCCCTTCTTCAAGTATCTGCAATTCATTTGAACTCATTGTGACGAGTGGTTCTCTTTTTACAGTATTTTGAAAGTGGGATTTCAATTATAATCATCCTCTATATATATACATACGAATACCTATATTTAGTATTTATATATAATGATGCATATGACTGTATATATATATATATATATATAGATACACTCAAGTGCCAAAACATTATGACCACCCCTACATTTTGCAATGAACTCGCCTGGATGACGTGGAAGGCACGTGATCAGGTGGAAGTGGTATTTAACTGCTGCTGGAGAGTCTGAAGAATCATTCTTTCACTTACTTCTGTGTGTGACGGGAAAGGCTGCGGATCTAAGCGACTTTGATAGAGGGCAGATTGTAATGGCTGGCTCGGAACAAGTATTTCCGAAACTGCACGACTCGTGGGTTGTTCGCGATCTACAGTTGTTAGTACTTATGCAAAGTGGATGAATGACGGTGAAACCAGCAGTAGACGACATGGTGTTGGAGACTGTCTCGCATGGAGAAACAAAACCGGAGCCAGACACTGGCTCAGCTGACAGCCCAATACAATGCAGGGCCAAGTAGAATAGTATCGGAGCACGCTGTTCAGCGGACACTGTTGGATATAGGGCTACGCAGCAAATGTCCCACTCGTGTGCCTTTTGCTGACCAAACGTCATCGCCAACTGCGCCAGCGCTGGGCCCGGGAACATCGTGACTGGTCCATGGATCAGTGGGAGAGAGTTGCCTGGTCAGATGAATCACGGTTTGTCATTCATCACGCCGATGGCCGTGTCAGGATACGTCGTCTTCCAGGCGAACAGTTGCTCCCTCAATGTACAGTAGGTCATACACAGGCCGGTGGTGGCGGTATTATGCTTTGGGGGACGTTCTCTTGCGTGTCTCAGGGACCCGTGGTTGTGGTAGACCAGACCATGAATGCTACAGGGTATCTAAGCATCATTGCGGACCAGTTGCACCCTTACATGGCCTCTGTTTTTCCAGCTGGAAATGGAATGTTCCAACAGGACAACGCCCCTTGTCACAAGGCTAAAATTGTGTTGGAGTGGTTCCAGGAACATGATGCTGAATTCCAGTTAATGTCCTGGCCGCCTAACTCACCGGATCTCAATACGATAGAACACATTTGGGATGTCCTGGGACGGCAGTTCAGAGTTCAAAGACCACCAATTCGCAATATCTCGGATTTGCGTGACCGTTGCTTAAACATCTGGTACAATCTGACTCTGGCCATCTACCAAGGACTTGTGGCATCCATGCCAAGGCGGGTTGAAGCTGTGTTGCGCGCCAAAGGTGGGCCAATTCGTTATTGACAGGTGGTCATAATGTTTTGGCTCTTGAGTGTATATATATATATATATATATACGGAATATGGATATTCGTTTCGATCGCGTAGGTCATTTCATTTTTTGTACAGCCAAAATAATAGAAATTACCACGCTATCCTATAATTATATCGGCAAATGTTTCCGAGGCATTCATGAAATCACAAAAATTTCACTCAGGGCATTACAATTTTTTGAACGTAGATCCTTCACAGTACCGGTGCAGGATTCTATACTGGCGTTACTCATATGAATACCCATATTCAGTATATATATACAGAGTGATTATAATTAAAGTGCCACTTTCAGAATGCTGCAAAAAAAGAAACACTCGTCACAATGAGTTCACTTTTGAACTGAAGATATCTGAAGAAAAAGTTCCTGAAAGTTCCAAAGTGTATGAATAGATGGCGCTGTAAACGGCATAAGGAAAGGGAATTTGGCAGCGAATGATATTTTGAATTGAAATGGCAATGTATTTGGCATGAGTTGCACATTCAACCAACTGTAGTGTTCAATGTGTTCGATTATTTCGGTTTTTTGACGGAAAAAATTGACTTCCCAATCAATCAACGGTTGTGACACTGCAAGTGGAAAGCCCATCCACCACGGGAAGGTCATACCAAATTGGATGGAACAAATCGGTAAAACTTGTCGTGGAACTTTTTTAGTGCCATGCCTTTTCCTCTTCTTCAAGTATCTTCAGTTCAAATTTGAACTCAAGTTGAATATATATATATATACTTTTGCATAATCAAAAAGATTACTAAAATGAATGGGCAATAAAAATGAATTAAATGCATTAAAATTGAATTAAATGAAATAAAATGAATTAAATGCAAATGTGACATGAGTCACATTCGCACAAGGTATTATTTCTCAAATTAAAAAAAAAGTTGAATTAATTTTATTCATGTATTTATACGCAGAAACCTTCACCTTAAAAAATTTTCTGATAATAATTCTCTTTGTATAATAATTTTCCCTTATTTAACTTTTTATTTGCCTTTGCAATGAATTTGAGCACTTGTAAGGAGGCTTTACGGACACCATGTGTATCACAACTCGGAGCAAGTCTTTTATATTAAACTAGCAGAACTCGGCATACGTTATCCTGCCAAAAAAAATAAATAATAATAATACATTGTAGAAAATTACATATTGCAAAAATATTTTCCATGTTCCAATATATCTGCATACTATTTTTCATGGAAATCATTTGAACGGTCGAAGTTGATAGCATAGAAGTTGATATACTGCAACACCATCTGGTGGCGACTCACAACAAAGGGGGTAGCACAAAAACATTCTCCTTTTTTGTCAGACACACACAAAATATTTCATCCGAATCGGTCAAGCCGTTTAGGAGAAGTTCAATAACAAACACATGCACAGAAGAATTGTATCAATTGCAGTGCCATCTACTGGGTCCAGTTGTGAATCTAAACCACCCAGGGACCTACTCAAACGCACACACAAAATTTCATCAACATCGGTTAAGCAGGAGTTCAGTGACGAACGCATGCACAGAAAAACTATATACACTCAAGAGCCAAAACATTATGGCCACCTGTCAATAACGAGTTGGCCCACCTTTGGCGCAGCTTCAACCCGCCTTGGCATGGATTAATACCACCACTTAATACCAGTTAAATAACACCTCCACCTGATCACGTGCCTCCCACGTCATCCAGGCGAGTTCATTGCAAAATGTAGGGCTGGTCATAACGTTTTGGCTCTTGAGTGTATATAAAAGTGTAGAGAGTTATACTATGTACAGAACAGAGGAGGAATTCAGTGACAAACACATGTGCAGAAGAATTATATATATACAAGTAATATAAAAACAGAAATTTAAGTCAATTCCTACTTTTTTCACACTATATTGCAGAAAGTCCTTTATAAATAATTTTCGTTCATTTTTTTAAGTTTATCTGGCGCCATCTATTGGTAGATACATGCAACTTAAATCTGAAAAAAAAAACTAAAATTAAAAAAATATTTAAAAAAATTAAATTTAATGATAATTAAATTTCATTAAATTTGGAAAAACTGTATTCACATCCAGTGTCATCCACAAGTTCCAAAAAAAATGTATTGGAACTCGAGTGGATGAATAAAAAGTGTTTTATTAACGATTGAAAATTTGAACAAGATATAACAGTTGGGCTGACATGTTCGTAAGTGAAGTGAAGTTGATTGAGATAGCTGAGACCCTAAAGAAATCAAAAGGACGTGTTGGACATATCGTGAATGAATATTTGGATATGTGAAAGCTCTGTTCAAAGTGGGCTCACAATCGACCCAAAACAACAACGAATTGAAGATTCTAAGCAGTGTTTGAAGCTGTTCAATCGTAATAAACCCTAATTTTTGCGTCGATATGTGACAATGGATGAAACATGGCTCCATCATTTCACACCGGAGTTCAATCGACAGTCAGCCGAGTGGACTGCAAGTGATGAACACTAAAAATGCTATAACTTAACTAAAAATGCTATAACTTAACTAAAAATGCTATAACTTAATTAAAAATGCACGTAACTAAAAATGCTATAACTCACATACTAATAATGCAACAGCTGTCAAATTTATAGACGTGTGTTTTAAAGGTTAGGGCTAGCTAAAAATCATATGGATTTAATACTAGTAGTGCCATCTATGTGTCAGCCCACGAAATTTTCAGCCCATTTGTTATATATAAAAGTATATAGAAATATAACAGGTACAGAATAGAGGAGGAATTCAGTGACAAACACATGTGCAGAAGAACCCCTTTGTAGCGCCATCTACCGGGTCCAATTGCTAATCTAAACCATCCAGGGATCTACTCAAACTCACACAAAAATTTCATCAAAATCGGTTAAAGAGGAGTTCAGTGACGAACACATGCACAGAAAAACTATATATATACACTGACTACCAATAAGTATTTGGACTCCTATGCAAATAACGATATCTGCGGTCCTGAGGTACGTCACGGACTCCGCCGGTATATATCGGGTAGGAAACAGCATCGGCATTAGTCGCATGCAAGATGCCGCGCAGTTCGGAGCTCTCTGATTTCGAGAAAGGTATAATTATCGGGTATCACAAATGTGGCCGATCCTTAAGGGACATATCCAGCGATCTGAAGTACCCAAAATCGACAGTGTCCTGTGTGATTAAGAAGTGGAAGGTGAGCGGTGATTGTCGGAATGTGCCCCGAGTCGGCAGACCGACGAAACTGGGAGATAGAGACCGACGAGTGCTCACCAGAGAAATTCGGAAGAACCGCACCCAACCGATGGCCCTCACTCATGAGGAGTTTCAACAGGCATCCGGGAGTATTGTTTCAATGAATACCATCCGTAAGGAAGCACATCTGCATGGTTTTCATGGTCGTGCTGCTGCCCATAAGCCTTTAATCACAAAGTCCAACCGCGCTGCTCGGTTAATGTGGTGCAAAGCACATCGAAATTGGACTGTAGATCAGTGGAAACGGATTCTTTGGAGTGACGAATCAAGGTTCACCCTTTACCGTTCGGATGGCAGGGTCTGGGTCTGGCGTCTGCCTGGAGAACGTCTCCTGCCAGAATGCATTGTACCAACAGTCAAGTTCAACGGAGGTGGAATTATGGTCTGGGGGTGTTTCTCTCAACGCCTGCCTACTGTATGGACTGGGACCCTTGGTCCCCATTCATGGTACGCTCAACGCCGATGCCTACTGCACTATTTTGGATGGCAATGTGTTTCCTACGTTGTGGCAGTATTACGCGTTGGACCCCTGTTACTTTCAGGACGACAATGCCAGTTGTCATGTTTCGACGTTAACCAAGGCTTGGTATGGTGCCAATGGAGTTCATCGAATGGACTGGCCTGCCCAGAGCCCAGATCTCAACCCTATCGAGAACCTCTGGGACGCGTTGCATCGCCGAATTCAGGGGTGCACTACCCGTCCAAAATCGGTGAAGGAACTTCTATGTCTTCTCAATGTCTTCTCCAAGCCGAATGGAAGAAAATACCACTAGCTGTCATACAAAGACTTGTGGAAAGTATTCTCCGGAGTGGGTTCAACAAAGCTGTAGAAAGTATGCTCACGCTGTAATTGCCTCTCGTGGAGGCCTACCAACTATTGATTTTGAATAATGTTCGTTTTTCTTTTCTATCACAGGTGTCCAAATACTTATTGGTAGTCAGTGTATATAAGTATAGAGAAATATACTATGTACAGAACAGAGGAGGAATTTAGTGACAAACACATGTGCAGAAGAATTATATATATATAAACAAGTAATATAAAAAAAAATTTTAAGTGAATTCCTACTTTTTTTTCACTCTATTGCGGAAAGTCCTTTATAAATAATTTTCGTTCATTTTTTTAAGTTTATCTGTCGCCATCTATTGGTAGATATATGCAACTTAAATCTAAAAAATTTAAAATTAATTAATTAAATTTAATGAATGAATTAGTATTTGAAAAAACTGTATGAACATCCAGTGTCATCCACTACAAGTTCCAAAAAAATTTATTTGACCTTAGTGGTTGAATACAAAGTGTTTTATTAACGATTGAAAATTTGAACAAGATATAATGGTTGGACTGGCATGTTCGTAAGTGAAGTGAAGTTGATCGTGATAGCTGAGACCCTAAAGATATCAAAGGAACGTGTTGGACATATCGTGAATGAATATTTGGATATGTGAAAGCTCTGTTCAAAGTGGGCTCACAATCGACCCAAAACAACAACGAATTAAAGATTCTAAGCAGTGTTTGAAGCTGTCCAATCGTAATAAACCCGAATTTTTGAGTCGATATGCGACAATGGATGAAACATGGCTCCATCATTTCCCACCGGAGTCCAATCGACAATCAGCCGAGTTGACTGCACGTGATGAATACTAAAAATGCTATAACTCACATACTAATAGTGCAGCAACTGTCAAATTTATACATGTGTCTTTTGAATGTTAGGGCTAACTAAAACTCATATGAATTTAATACTAGTAGAGCCACCTATGTCTGAGCCTACGAACGTTTCAGTCTACCTTTTATATAGGGAGAGTGTGAGATAATAGAAGGAATTGAATAAAGATACAACTCACGTAAATGGCATTCCAATGAGCATATGCCGAACACCAGTGAAGATCTCCACCATCTGATTCATGTTCTTCAGATTCCTGGTGAAGTCGCGGTCCCTGCCGAACTTCCTGTTGAACAGGACGCGGCTGATGATGCAGTTGAACGTGTAGGCCGTGTAGAACTGCATGTCCACGGGTTTCGAACCGGACTTCCGGAGCTCGTCCAGGAGAACCTTCATCTCGTCGTGGATTCGTTCCTGCATCTCCAGCTTTCCGAATCCGAAGTTCTTCGCCGTCTGCAGGAAAAACTTCCTGTGTTCGCTCCACGGCTGTCCTTCCTCCTGACTGATGCCTGTGAAATTATTTCAGTAATTTTAATAAACACACAAACAAATTTTTTTATTTGAATATCTTGTCATTTGGATTAGATAGTGTGGAATCATCTCTGGATTAACATTATTCAGGGTACAACACAACTGGCATCGCTTTGATCGTATCCATTGCTAATCGGCGTTGTCACGACTAGCATCGCTTTGATCGTATTCATTACTAATCGGCATTGTCATGACTAGCATCGCTTTGATCGCATCCATTACTAATCGGCATTGTCATGACTAGCATCGCTTTGATCGCATCCATTATTAATCGGCATTGTCACTACTAGCATCGCTTTGATCGCATCATTACTATTCGGCATTGCCACTACTAGCATCGCTTTGATCGCATCCATTACTAATCGGCATTGTCATTGCCAGTATTACTTTGATCGTATTTATTACTATTCGGCATTGCCACTACTAGTATCGATTTGATGGCGTGCCACCTGAAGCATGTGGTACCAAAGGTTAGAGCGCCAGCCAATTAGCCATCACGGCACCCTTGAAGCCTGTGGTACCAATGGCCAGAGCGCTAGCCATTTGACCATCAGGCCACCCCTGTAGCTTGTGGTACCTATGGAAAAAGCTGTAGCCAATTGGTGGGTCAGTTGGCGAACAAAGGTATCTTTTTCAAGAAAAAATTGTATTTCGATTATAACTGTAGCATTCGTAATTCCACTGTTACGGCTACGATGAAAGGTTGGCGGTTTAAAGCGGATAAGTTATATGGCATTATGATACATAACAATTGATATAATTAATCAGCGCTTACCTAATCCTTCAGACATCCAAGAAATGAGATTGTTGCCGTGTGGTCTTCCATCGAATTCATCAGCTCTGTTGACAAGGACTTCTTTGATGAGTTTGATGCCGTTAAGAACAATTATGAGTCTTCCCCCAATTGTTCTGAAGCTGAAGACATTTCCGTATTTTTTGCTGAGTTTTGTGAAATCCAGGTGGGTGGTTTTCAGGTAAGGATAGTATCCAACGATTGGCCAGCCCCATGGTCCTGGAGGTAGCTTCCGGTTTCGGTTCCACCAGTCGAAAATGAACCAGGTCAAAACAAGAGCCAAGGTTGCACACACATTGGAGGTGACACATACTGGTCCAGTGACATTGTTCCTGGAGATAGAGAACTATAATGATGAGATTTGCTATTGTAAATGTCATTTTTTTTTGTTATGAGTCTTACGTTACACTAATGTTTACTATTTTTGCAATTTGTGTTATCAGTCTTATTTTAATTAATTTCTAATTTCATTTTTAACAATTTTTATTGGTTTTAAAATTGTTGATTTTTAAAATCTTTAATTTTTATTAATATTAATTTATTTATTTTCTTTGATAATATAATATTCTCCCTAGAAAAGAAGAATATTTATCTTATATTATAATATTTTCCCGATTTATATATTTCTCCCAAAAATTTCATTTGATATCTTACATTTCAATTTGTCAGTATATGAAATAAATGGTGAAATAATTTGAAATTATTTTTACTGAAAAGGCTTCCTCTATTTAGAGTAGAAATAGTTGTATCATTAAAAATCCTATAAAAAGAAAAGTTTTTGTTAATGATGCTGTTAATTTGGAAGTCATTTATTTTATTCTTCTGAATTCAATTTCCTAAAATTTAATTTAGATTTTGGTATTTATTTAATATATTATAATATGTCCTATTAATATATATTAATATGGTATATTATTAAATATTATAATAAGAATAAAACATGCAAAATTTTGCATGTTATGACATTGATTCACATTTTTCATATAATTATTTTATATGAAAAAATATAATTATTTTATATGCATATTATATATTTCGTAATATTATGCCATATTATTAAGAAAAAAAGTGTTTTTTACAATTATTTATAATTAATTAGAATTTCAAATTGTAAATGATTAATTATTTATTAATTTAAGAAAAAAATAAAATTACATTTAACAAAAAAATTGATTACAAATTGTATTGATTTCTTGAAAAATTGTTTTTCTCCCACAAATATAGTACAGGAAGTACACTTTGTATCACCATAGAAATTTTTCATTCAGGTGCCCAAAACGTTTTTGAAAAGAGATTATTTAATGTCTACATGACAAAATAAAGCAACAAACAAAACAAAATGGGATATAATTTAATTTTCTACTTGGTTCATATAGAGAATATTATGATTTTTGAAAGCAGGAAATTTGGTAGGGACCACATTTTTTGATAAACTTCGTCAAGTCTGAAAACTCTTAATGAGACTTTTACAATCAATCTTCATCTAATTATTGGTTATCCATTTAAATAAATGCACTTATTTTTGACGAGTACGATTGAAGAATACAAGTGAACGATTGATGAATACAAATGAATGATTGAGAAATACAAGTGAATGATTAATGAATACAAATGGACGATTGAAGAATACAAGTGAACGATTGATGAATACAAATGAATGATTGACAAATACAAGTGAATGATTAATGAATACAAATGGACGATTGAAGAATACAAGTGAACGATTGATGAATACAAATGAATGATTGACAAATACAAGTGAATGATTAATGAATACAAATGGACGATTGAAGAATAAATGAACGATTGATGAATACAAATGAATGATTGACAAATACAAGTGAATGATTAATGAATACAAATGGACGATTGAAGAATACAAGTGAACGATTGATGAATACAAATGAATGATTGACAAATACAAGTGAATGATTAATGAATACAAATGGACGATTGAAGAATACAAGTGAACGATTGATGAATACAAATGAATGATTGACAAATACAAGTGAATGATTAATGAATACAAATGGACGATTGAAGAATACAAGTGAACGATTAATGAGTACAAATGAATGATTGATGAATAGCAATGAACGATTGACGAATACAAGTGAACGATTAATGAGTACAAATGAACGATTGATGAATACAATTAAATCATTAATACAAATGAAAAGATTAACGAATACAAATGAACGATTGATGAATACAATTGAATCATTAATACAAATGAAAGTAACGAATACATGTGAACGATTGATAAATACAAATGAACGATTTACTAATACAATAATACAATTAAACGATTTAATAATACAATTAAACGATTTACTAATACAATAATACAATTAAACGATTTAATAATACAATTAAACGATTTACTAATACGAATTAAACGATTTACTAATTTATTAAACGATTTCTTAATTGTGAATACAAATGAACGATTAACGAATGCATGTGAACTATTAACGAATACATGTGAACGATTAACGAATACATGTGTACGATTGATGAATACAAGTGCTTTATTTTGAAGAATGATACAGAAATCTGTTTAACTGTCTGACGATTTTTAATATAATTAATTATAGGTAAATTAGGGAATTGTTTTAAATATAGTTTCATTAAGGTTAATTCTAATTTTTTAATTTTATCCTTTAAGGCAATCCTAACCACACATAAGGTAAAAATATTCCTTTATATGAACAAATATTCGTATTTCACCATTCTTTCTTGTTATAAAAATATAAATAAATTGGTTAAATTAAATTTGTGCATAATAATTTGTAAACAAAATGCAATTATTATTAAAATGTTAGAATTTATATCTAGTTAAAGATAAAAAAAATTCCTTGAAATTTTATTTTTTTATAAGTTTTTTTATATTATATTACTTATTTTATTTACTTTAAAAATATATTATGATAAAAATGACTTTTTATTAATATTCTTATCATTATTAAAGTATCTTATCGAGTTCATTGATATTTAATACATGAATTCAAAAGCAAATGAAATGAAATGCAACCAATTTAAAATTGTTAAATTTCTGAAAATTCAATATTTTATAGAAGAGCACATTATTTGTTATATATTGTAAATAATATTTAAATATATATAATATATAATGTGCTCTTGTACATTATTATAAATGACTATTATTATTATTATATATAATAGTTATATAATTATAATTATCTTGTACATCATTAAAATGTTTACATTATTTTAAATTCTAACCATTCATAGCTAATTAACTAAAATTAAATTTAAATTTTAAATCATTTATGGTAAATTAATTGAAATTCATTTAAAATTTGAAAAATAAACTCTTTTTTACTCTAAAATGTGCATATTCACGTTGAAAAAATTCAATTTCTTCAAATAATTATTTATGCTAAAGTATCAAGAAAGCAATTAAGAAATGATATCATTATCTGTGGTTATTATTTAAATAAATAAATGTAAATACTTATTGGAAAAAATAGTATTTCTTTTTTAAAAAATATTGCATTAGCATCCTTTTAATACCACAATAATCATTTATCAATAAGAATAAAAAAGAATAACTGCAATTTTTAGTTATGTTTACTTAAATATTTGCACACATTTAACCTAAAACATTTTTAAAATTATAGACAAGAAAAAAATGTAAATTTTTGCATCTTCTATTAATAGCACATTCTTAAACATACCTTTTGAAAAATACACTTTATTTATACTAAATATTATATTATATTATATGAAACATTATATTAGCGATTTCAAAATTCTTACCTGGGAAATACGTGCAAAGTAAAAATGAAACTACTTCCTATCTTGTAGTTGGTATCGTTAAGATTTGTTACATTTACTGCTGCCAAAATTTCACATTTTGTCACAGAGTTGAGTTGTTATTCACTTCTGATCACAAAGTTGTTACACTTACTGCCAGAGAAGCCAATCACATGTCCATGCATAGATTTAAGGTCAGATCAATTCTATAGAGCACCCCAGTTGCCAAGTGGAAAAAAAAAATCTATAACCTTCCATTACATCCTACAGTGAATAAGTGTTTCCTCATTATAAGTAGGAATAAAATTTCAATCTAAGTTTTAATCCTTTAAAGGCAAAAATTTTTGTAGAATTTTTGTTATTGTAATCATCTTTCATTCTATTAAACGTATCAAAATTAATGAACAATTTTATTTATCTGAACATTTTTTGCGGCACATTTTGATTGTTAGAATTTATTTGTTTACCTAAGGCTTAATTTGAATTCTTTTTTCTCACTGTATTTATCTTAGTTAAGTAAAAACAAGATTAATAGATCTTACCAAAAAAAAAAATAAATAAATAAAAATAATAAAAAAATAATAATAATAAATTAGTAAATGAATAAAGAAATAAAAAAATGCAAAAATTCTCTATTTTTTTTGTTTTTGTTTGTTGAAAGATTGAATTCTCCTATTTTTTTTTTCTGCAATTCTACAATTTAAAATTATAGCATATTTTAAATACTTTACGAAGGGCCTGAATGTCCGAGTGGCTAGCTCTCGGTGCCACAGGTTTCGGGTTCGAGTCCCGGCGGTTCCATGGATGTTTGTAGTGGTTCGGAATCCCTTTAAACCGTAGGTCCCGGTCTCATAGGATCGTAGAGCGTTGCGGAGACATTGCTAATCCGCGCACGTGGCTTACCGTCAAGTTACACTCGCCCCCTGGGTAATGCAAAGTGAGTAACGTCTGTGCAGCGCTTGCCTTAAGGCATCCAAGACCAAGCTGTCTAAATGTTTGTTGTTATATGTATTGTACAAAAACTGTATATATTTTGTTTCATTCTGCAATTTAAAACTGTAATATTCTTATTCTACTTGGTAGATAGCAGCATCTAGACCAAGTCCAAGAACTCGTGTGGTCTCATGGAAGGAGGGAAAGCTTCTGTTGTGATGGAACTCCCATGGTTAGAAGTCTGACTTGGCTCCGTGACGAAGAAGGGCAGTGCTTTCTGGGATGACTTTTAGAAGGAACTATCCCGCATGTGCGTATCGCATAAAAAAAACCCCGGAAAACTCCCACTAAGTATTTGGACTTACGAAGCAAGATGCTGAACATCACAAACGGCATCGAGTCTCCTTGTTTTTTGAGACGGTGCCTACAACAAAGCCGCCAGTGGATCGAACCTCCACCTAATTCTCACATTTTGAAATCTGGCAAATACGTTTGTCCATGCATAAATTAAGGTCAGATCAATTCTTTTTCTCCTTATAGTATTTATCTTAATTGCCAAGTGGAAAAAAAAAAATCTATAACCTTTTTTTACATTACAGCGAATAACTGTTTCCCTTTTACCAAAAATAAATTTTCAATTTATGTTTTAAAAGTTTAAATTCTAATTTTTTCTGCAATTTTACAACTTTTTGGTATTTTGATTATGTTTGTTTTTGACAAAACTTAGTTTTAATTATTTTTCTTCTTTGTGTTTACTTTAATTCTAAAAACAATTTTATTTATCTAAAAGTTTTGATTGCTAGAATACGTTTGTTTACAATTTGACACTAATTTTTTTTAATTTTAATTTTTTTTTTAATGCTAAATTGTATTTTTCCTTTTAATTAAGTAAAAACAAGATTAACAGATTTTTAAAAAAAATAAATTTTCTAAATAAATGATAAAGTTTAATAAAAAATAAAATTTAAATAATTTGCAAAAAAATGCTTAAAATTACTTATTTTTTTGTTTATTGAAAGTTCCTATTCCTCTTATTTCTTTTCAATTCTACAATTTTGAGGCTCATTTTGATTGTTCAGAATTTTTTTAACATACAATTTTGATAATTTTAATTTTTTTTCTTGCTGTATTTATCTTAATTAAGTAAATCAAGAATTACAGATTTTCCAAAAATAAATAAATAAATAATAAATAAATAAAATGTAAAAATTCCCTATTTTTCGTTTGTTGAAAGTTTGGATTCTCCTTTTTTTTTTCAATTCTACAATTTTGCGGCACATTTTGATTGTTAGAATTTATTTGTTTACCGTTACACTAATGATTAATTTTAATTTTTTTTTCTTGCTGTATTTATTTTAATTAAATAAAAACAAGATTGACAGGTTTTACAAAAGAAAAATAATAAAATAGAATAAATTAAATTAAAATAAATTAGTAAATAAATTTAAAAAAAAATGCAAAATTTTTCTATTTTTCGTTTGTTCAGAGTTTGGATTCTCCTGTTTTTTTCTACAATTCTACAACTTTGCGGCACATTTTGATGTCAGAATTTGTTTGTTTAGTGTGATTTGTTTGTTTAGCGTCACTAATGATTAATTTTAACTCTTTTTTTTTCTTGCTGTATTTATCTACAATTAAGTAAAAACAAGATTAACAGATTATACCAAAAAAAAATCTCTATTTTTTGTTTGTTACAAGATTGGATTCTCGTATTTTTTTCTACAATTTTACAATTTTGCGGCACATTTTGATTGTTAGAATACGTTTGTTTACAGTTACACTAATGTTTAATTTTAATTTTGTTTTCCGCGTTGTATTTATCTTAATTAAGTAAAAAACAAGATTAACAGTTTTTACAAAATAAATAAACAAATAAATAATAAATGAAAGAAAAAAAATGAAAAAATTCTCTGTTTTTTTGTTTATTGAAAGTTCCTATTCCTCCTATTTTTTTCTGCAATTCTACAATTTTGCGGCACATTTTGATTGTTAGAATTTATTTGTTTACCATTACACTAATGATTAATTTTAAATAAACTTGTGTATTTATCTTAACTAAGTAAAATCAAGATTAACAGATTATACCAAAAAAATATCTATTTTTTGTTTGTGACAAGATTAGATTCTCGTATTTTTTTCAGCAATTCTACAATTTTACGACACATTTTGATTGCTAGAATTTGTTTGTTTATCCGTTATGCTAATGATTAATTTTAACTCTTTTTTCTTGCTGTATTTGTTTTAACTAAGTGCAAACAAAAATTGGCAAATTTTACCAAAATATGTATATATATATATCCAAATTTGTTTATTGAAAGGAAAGTTGGATTCTCCTATTCTTATCAGTTTAAAATTGTTTATGTTTTAAATATTGTACAAAATTTATTGTAAAATATTTGTATTGTATATATTGTAGTATTTATTGGTTGCCAGCAACATCAAGACCAAGAACCCGTGTGGAAGGGAAGCGTGGGGGGAACTTCTGTTGTAATGGAGCACCCGTAGGTAGATATCTGACTTGGCTCCATGTAGCTCAAGAAGGAGGGTAGTGCCTTCCGGGAGGACTTTTAGGGGGACTACCCCGCAATTCGTATGGAAGAAAACCCGGAAAACTCCCACCAGTTTGTCTGACTTCCGAGGCAAGATGCTGAACATCACAAACGTCATCGAGTCTCCTCGTTTTGTGTATGACAAAGCCGCCAGCGGATTGAACCTCCGTCCTAATTCTCACCACTGGCGCGCTTTCCTACTGAGTCATGAGTCGGGCTAATATACTTCTTATTATAGACAGTCATAGTAGACACATTAATGTGACCACCTACCAGAATAACCACCTTTGGTCGAGCGGACCGTATATATATATAGAAAGAATATACATAACGATTGAAATGCTTTCCGATGCCCTAGGACATCCTTTATATACACTCCACTGCATTTCTGAAGAACCAAGGCGAATCCGTGATCATTCGGATAATTTTGTTTTGCAGTCTTTCGAGAATTGTGATGTTTGCTTTAGAAGTAGTGCCCCAAACTGGACTCGCATATGCTATAATGGGCCTGAGGTATGAAAGGTGGAGTGTGGTATTAAGTGGAATTCTTTATATACACTCCACTGCAATGTGCTGCCACCTGCCTTTTGTGATTGGTTATTTCACGCTGAATTTGAAGGTGGTGGTCACATTAATGTTACTGGACTGTGTATAATAGAATCTAAACTTCTGCAATATTTTCGAAGGAAGTTTTATTCAATTTCAGATTTTTGATATTTTTGACGAAAAAGAATTTTTTTTTCCACCGAATAGGAAGAATGGCCGAGTATCTAGCGCTCTAACGCTAGGTGCATTTTCTAACGAAATGCAAAAATTCTTATTTTTTTGTGGCATGTTGTTTCAGTTAATATAACATGTACTTATATTTAACTCCATTGGAAAAAAAGTATCCAGTGTAGAAAATTGCTGGTTTAGTTCTTCGTCATTCTGCTTCATTTACTTTTATGAAGTAATCACACAAAATTTTAACGTGACCTTATAAAACTGTTATTATGACGCAAGTCAAACGTCACAGTGTTAAGCGGTCTCAATGAAAGATGTCCAAGTATTGCAAGTCATGTGCTGTTAAAAGGAGTATTTGAACGGAAATCTAACGAAATAAAATTGCATAAAGCATATAAAAAAGGAGACAGATTTTTTTTTTTATGAAGCTAAAGCTAAGCTAATTTTATAAAGATAAAGCTTAAAGTTTCCAGTAAACATTAAGTTTTACTTTGCCAAACAGGATAAATTTGGCATATTCCTTTATTAAACATTTAATTTTATTAATTTAAACATTTTATTTGTCCTATATAAAGATTGGGGCCTGACGGAGAAGTGACTGTCCCTCGGTGCCACAGGTTTCGGTTTTGAATCCCGGCGGTGCCATGGATGTTTGTATTGATTCATAATCCACTTTAAATCGTAGGTCACGGTCTAATAAGACTGCAGAGAGTTGGGCGTAGGGCTTGAACTTGAACGCCGCAGGCGTGCCACTGGCCTTCCCGAGTTAACGAGATTTCAGTGTTGGGTGCACATCTACGGAAAGGGAGGATTGAAGAACCACTCTGGCAACGCAAGCAGCCTTGGCTGAGTACACTGTTGATAATCAGTGATAATCACTGGGTTCGTTCGGGCTTTGGGAGTTGTCTGGTGCATAAGTAAAAACACGCCAGAACGGCTCAATCGTGAGGAGTTCTAAGAACTCTTGCTTTAGGCCTGTTTGAGTGATTCCTGGCGAATGGGCGTAGGGGTTTTTGGACTTGGACGCCGCAGGCGTGTCCCTGACCCCATCACACAAGGTGACGCTACAGTGGTTTTAGTACACACCTACGGAAAGTGGGCGTAGGGCTTACAATCCTACCCCGTAAAAAGAAAACACACCCTGTCTCGAAATCTTCCGGCAGGCAGACGGTTTGGCCCTCTATGGGGTTGTTGCGCCACTGATGGTGGTGATGATGATATAAAGATTAAGAAGACGATTAAAAAAACGATTTAAAAAAAAAAACGAGGAGTCGCGATGGTTTTTATGATGTTCAGTATCTTGCCTCGTGAGTCGGATTACTGATGGGAGTTCTTCGAGTTTCTTACATACGATACAAATGCGGAGTAGTTCCACCTAAAAGTAATCCCGGAAGGCACTGCCCTCCTTCTTCAGCGACACGGAGCTAAGCGAGACTTCTACATGTGGGTGCTCCATCACAACAGAAGCTGTTCCCCTTTCCGTCCTTCCATGAGACCACACTGGTTCATGGACATGGTCTAGATGGTGGGATAGTGGATGTAACAATAACAATATTAAGACTAGTTATGTTTTTGTATTTTATTATATCTTAATGAAACACGCATAATTGCTAATAGCTCTAATATATTATTTAATTTAATTGTAGTTGCTTGTAGTTCTGAAATTATTATAAGTTATTTGTGAGTTGCAGTCTTTTAAAGGAATAATATGAAACGCAGTTATTAATTTTAAATATATTCTTCTTCTTCATTGGCGCAACAGCCCCATGACCTGCCTTGCGCATAGGACTGACAATCTTACCCCGTAAGAAGAATCTCGAAATCTGAAAGAAGGCAGACGGCCTTGACCCATCATGGGGCTGTTGCGTCACTGATGATAATGTTGAGAATTAAGGAGATCTTTTCTAATATATTTTATCTTCTGTTTTCGATTTATGGTGAAGCTTTTAATTAATCAAATGTAAACTATTTGTTATTATAAAAGACAACAGACGGCGCCACGAACAAGAATGTAACTCAGTACAAGGGTGTTGTCTCGTACGGGGATTCCAATGTAAGATCACGGGCAAGTAAGGTAAGCTCCGGAGTTGCTGATGGTGGGCGGTGACTCGAAAAAGTATTTTTATATATTGCAAATAAATAATGTGTTTTTATATCAACTGAAAATTGTCTCAATTAATGATAAAAAGAAAAAAAGGCTAACACAACTAAATAATGATAATTTTAAATCATAACCTTGTTTTGGTATTTCAAAATCAAAGCATATGAAATTGCTAATTAACATCAGAAAATAAAAATTACATCAAAATAAATCAATTGTCAAAATTCATGTACGTGTTTTGCTGTTACTTTAAAATTTGCAACAAAAGCTACGCACTCTCAAAGGAGAGAGAAAGAAACCAGTACCCCATTTTCTTTCAGCAGCAAAAATAATCAAATATCAAAATAATAATAATAAAAAATAATCAATATAATCATCCATTTTTTTATAACTCATCAAATAATTAACTGATTAGAAAATGGTGGTTGAACGTGTACAAGCGAATTGAAATTTTTCTATATCATGATTCTTACAAAGTAAGTTTTATCATGGCCTGTGTGATATGCATCACAACTCCTAAAAAAATTATAAAGTACTATTGAAAGCTAAAGCTCTCTTTCATAAAATATCTTCTCTTCTGTTTTTAATTTATTGTAACTAAAAAGATTAAATATTTAATTTGCTAACCAAATAATGATAATTTTAAATCATGATAATCATAAATCATTTTAAATCTTGATTTGGTATTTCAAAATCAAGGCTTGCTACTAGGAATTGCAATACCGGTATACCGAATACCGGTATTTTGAGTCATTTGTACAATTTTGTAATACCGGTATTCACAAGATTAAATACCGTGTTTTCGGTATTTATTAGAAATTTAGAATTCTTATCTGTGAAAGAATTCTTTTCTGTAAAATTCTTATTCTTATCTGTGAATTTTTATCTGAAAACTAGAAATTCTTATCTGTGAAAACAAGGTTGTAGTCGTGAAGAAAGTACGTAATATTTCGATATTTTTAAATTGGTGAGTTTGTTATTCACATTGTATTTACATATCATACTTTAGAGTTCAAAATACTTTTCAGATTTATTATATATATATATATATGTATATTCATAAATAATACCCCATAATAACGAATAAGAATAACTTTAAAGAACATAAAAAAATCACTTGATAATATTTCGGTTTGGCTTCATTATTTATATGATGAAAAGAATATGGTGGCATAATGTAAAAAATATTCAAGAGTTATTAAAGTGAATGAAGTACAAGCGGACTCCATACACATTTAAAAACGAAACATGATACAAATTTGTTAAAGAAGAAAGAATCTAATTGCGATGAAGATACGAACTTAAGCACAGTTCCTACGCCCAAGCCAACAGGGATTTTAGATTATTTTGGAAAAAAAGATGATTTTGATGAAATTATAAGTAAAATGACAGCATTAGATGGTTTGCCATTTCGAGTGTTTTTTGTGATATTTATATTCTCTAATAAAATTGGCAAATAAAAAAAAAAAACACCTGTGTTCTCTTTCTTTTTCTAAAATTTCTACAACCGGTATTAAAACCGGTATCCCGGTATTAAGATCTAAAAGATACCGAATACAGGTATTGAACTTTTGGTCCAATACTGCAATCCCTACTTGCTACATAAGAAATTGCAAATTTCCACCGAAAATAAAAGTTGCAACAAAATAAATCAACTTTGAAAATGGATGCTACAACAACTATCAAATTGCATACACGTACTTTACAGTTTCTTTAAAATTTGTAACAAAAGCAACACACTCTCAAAGCAGAGTAAAAAAAACCAGTACTTCGTTTTTATCTGCAGCAGAAATAATCAAAAGATAAGGAATATCGACATTGAGTGCTATTCGATGTCGAAGTTATCACATTTCAAATGTCCTCGAAATCAAAGTCTGAGTTATCGTTCAAAATAAAAATAAAAAATTTTAAATGAGATAATAAAAGTAACATTTTATCACATCCTCAATTTATAAAGAGAACGAAAAAAATTCGAATAAGTGTTCTGTTTTCATTTATTCTCGGCAGTGATGTCGTTGGACCAGTATTTATCAACACCGCTGCTCGTTTCGGCTTTGGTTCTGGTTCTGACATGGTTGATTTTTGACTGGTGGAACCAGAACCGGAAGCTACCTCCTGGACCATGGGGGTGGCCAATCGTTGGATATTATCCTTACCTGACAACAACCCACTTGGATTTCACAAAACTCAGTAAAAAATATGGAAATGTTTTCAGTTTTAGAACAATTGGTGGAAGACTTATAATTATTCTTAACGGCATCAAGACCATCAAAGAAGTTCTTGTCAACAGAGCTGATGAATTCGATGGAAGACCGCATGGGAACACTATAGTAGCTTGGATGGGTAAAGGATTAGGTAAGTATATATATATCTACAATGTATTATAATATGGTATGTTTGGACCCAAAGAAAATAAAGAATTTGTTTTGATATGAAAAATTTCGTAGAAAGAATTTCATATATTTTTTTGCCATGATTTAACGATTTTACCGTAAACCTCTCATTGTATAGGGACCTAATGGCCTAGTGGATAGCACTCTACCCCTCGTTACCGTAGATTTCAGGTTCGAATCCCGGAGGTGCATAGATGTTTGTAGTGGTTCGTAATCTCCTTTAAAATGTAGGCCCCGATTTAACGTGATGGTAGAGCGTTGTGGGGGTAGTGTGACTCGCGTCCGTAGCCTATCTTCAAGCTACATTTGTCCCCTGTGTAATTCTAAGTTACTAACAGTGGTGCAGCCGTTGCTGATGGCATAACGATTAACTGTCTCTGTATTGCCAGTTGCATTAGAGCAACAACCTCCCACTATATTGAGCAATAAAAAGCGCGATGTAATCTTTTTTGTTTTAATTAAGTGGCTTAGGTGGCTTTTGTTTATACTTGCTAGGATGGCTGAAGGGTTAGGTAAACATATGTACAAAAAAATGTATTATGACATGGTTTGTTTGGCTCCAAAGAAAATAATGCATTTTGGTATGAAAAATTTTCGTGGAAAGGACTTTGAGTCATGAAATTCAGTCATACGTTTTCTAGCCAATTTATGCGGCGATGGCCAATTGGCTAGCGTTCTGGCCTTTGGTACCACAGGCTTCAGTGGTGGCCTGATGGCCAATTGGCTAGCGCTCTGGCCTTTCCACAGGCTTCAATGGTGGCCTGATGGCCAATTGGCTAGTGCTCTGGCCTTTGGTACCACAGGCTTCAATGGTGGCCTGATGGCCAATTGGCTAGTGCTCTGGCCTTTCCACAGACTTCAATGGTGGCCTGATGGCCAATTGGCTAGCGCTCTGGCCTTTCCACAGGCTTCAGTGGTGGCCTGATGGCCAATTGGCTAGCGCTCTGGCCTTTCCCCAGGCTTCAATGGTGGCCTGGTGGCCAATTGGCTAGTGCTCTGGCCTTTGGTACCACAGGCTTCAATGGTGGCCTGATGGCCAATTGGCTAGTGCTCTGGCCTTTCCACAGGCTTCAATGGTGGCCTGATGGCCAATTGGCTAGCGCTCTGGCCTTTCCACAGGCTTCAGTGGTGGCCTGATGGCCAATTGGCTAGTGCTCTGGCCTTTCTACAGGCTTCAGTGGTGGCCTGATGGCCAATTGGCTAGCGCTCTGGCCTTTCCACAGGCTTCAGTGGTGGCCTGATGGCCAATTGGCTAGTGCTCTGGCCTTTCCACAAGCTTCAATGGTGGCCTGATGGCCAATTGGCTAGCGCTCTGGCCTTTGGTACCACAGGTTTAGGGTTCGAATCCCGGTGGTGCCATGGATGTTTGTAGTGGTACGGAATCCACTTTAAACTGTAGGTTCCGGCCTGTTTAGCCTAACGTGTGCACAAGATGACCCTAGAGCAACAAACCAAACCAAACTGGCTATTGGTACCGAAGTTTTCAGGTTTAAATCACTGCGATGGCATGGATGTTTGTTAGTGTTTGGGAATCTACCTTAAACTTTAGGCTTAATTAACCTAAAGTAACTGAAGTCTAACTAACCTAATTAAAAACGCACAAAAGGACAGTAGAACGACAAGCCAAGCCAAACTACCAACTAATTTGGTCACTGAATTATAATTTTGAGATAATTTTGTTAAGAAATTATGATTATATACATATATATGTTTAATTTCTTTGTATATTGAATTGGAACAAAGTAAAAAAAGTTGGGAATCAATTGATATCTTTTCACAGGCTTCAGGTTTAAATCCCGGCGGTAAGCATTGGATGTTTGTGAGTGGTTTGAAATCCGTAGTAAACAGTAGGTACCGGTCTAATGAGCCTAAAATGTGCGCAAAATGACCGTAGAGCGACAAATTAGACACTTTAATGATTTTACTGTAAATCTCTCATTATATTGAGGAATAAAAGATGCGATGTAATTTCTTTTTCATACGCTTTTATTAGTATCACCTGCATGTTTGTATGTAACTGACTCTTTGTGCTCGATTTTGCCCTACTTTAAGCGCTCAGAGTTAATTTAAACGTTGTAGACTTATCAAGGACCGACGACACTAAAATATTTTGATAATTTTATTATCTCATCATGATTAGGATCGCCAGGATTAGTGATTTTATTTTAACTTATGAAGAGTAATTTAACCTATGTAGAATGAAAATATCTAAGACATTCAAACCTACATGGGACAGTGGCACAACGGATAACGCGCTTGACTTTAGATCAGGAGATCCCTTGTTTGAATCCTGGCTGGCTGGACATATTCGCATTTACCCTTTGTATTACTCACAATTAAATTATTGTAAGAACTAGAGTTCTAGTCCTCCGTACTGGGACCTCATTTAAATATTATAGTTTAAAAACACTAAAAAACCTGCTTTTAGAGTTAATCAAATTAAAAAGTAAAAAATAAATTATACTTTAAAAAAACTAAAATACACGCTTTAGAGTTAATGAAACTGAAATGTAAAAAATAATTGTTAACATAAGAATAAAATGACTGACGAGAAAATGAATGTCACTGTTCTAAAAGCGTGGGGTGCTTTGTATGACATTTTTAAACTAACTCTGCATTTCGGAATGAAACTAGTGAAAAATTATAACGATTAATATCGAGCACCCCAGGCTTTTAGAACAGTGACATTCTTTTTCTCGTCAGTAATTTTGTTCTTATGTTAATAATTATTTTTTACTTTTTAGTTTCATTAACTCTAAAAGCGTGTTTTTTAGATTTTTTAAACTATAATTTATTTTATTTTAATTAAATTGCTACAATTTACTATTCATAATCTGTAGTAGCGTATAATCCCTTTTCTACAGTCAAAATAAAATTTTCTTATACGATACATGGTTGATTGTTTACAATAATTATGCTGCCCTAGTAATTACGTTTTTGTCCACTAAATGAGATCAGCAAGTTATTAGCAATTTAAATTACATAAGTACTGAGTACTCCGTTAATATTTTGGTTTATTCCTTAGCTAAAATATCAGCTCTATCGTTACTTGTCATTCTAATACAGTACAACCTCTGTAAGTTGAACTTCAAGGGAGACGCCAAATAATTCGAGTTATAGAGTTTTCGACAATTCGATCGTTCTCAATCTATCGCTGGAGTTCAAATGAAATCAATAGCAATAATAAAAATTATAAGAATAAGAATTATAACAAGAATATTTCATAGAATTGGTTATTCTATTAACTGTATACTCGTACATTGTTTTCTAAGAAACAATGACGTGCATTGTAGGCAAATCCTTAAAGTCGGTAACTTATTTTTCTTCGACATATAGAGGTACGTTTAGTTTCAAAGTAAGTATTAGTAAGTTAGTAAGTTTAGTAAGTTAGTATGTTTCAAATGATCGAGTTGCAAAGGTTGTAAAATCAAACATTGCTAATGTTCGAGATACAGAGCTCCAATTTTTTTTTTCGAGTTACGCAGGGAAATATATATACCAAAATTGTGGGGATTGACTCATTATTTCGACATATAGAGGGCTGAAATTTCGAGTCATGGAGGTTTTGGGGCTTGAAGGGAAGGGAACAAAAAATTTTTTCGAGTTGTGGAGGTTTTCGACTTATCGAGGTTGGACTTAAGAGGTTCTACTGTATAACCAAAATCTGTGAAACAATTTCACTCAAAGTGCTTTTTAATGATGACTTGTATCTCACAAACACATTTCTCAAAACGGTCTAAATGTAGAAAACGTCTTTATGAAGATAAAGAATCACTTAAGTCCGTGAGACAATTTCACTGAAAGTGGTCTTTATAGATAAGTTTTATCTCAATATAACGTTTATAAAAATAAGTTAGAACAAGTAACATAAAAAAAAAATTTTTAAAGTCAATTTCTACTTTTTTTCACTCTATTGCAGAAAACCCTTTATAAATAATTTTCATTAATTTTTTTAAGTTCATCTGGCGCCATCTATTGGTAGATATATGCAACTTAAACCAAAAAAAAAACCCTAAAATTAATTAATTAAATTTAATTAATTAATTAATATTTGAAAAAACTGTATCAACATCAAGTGTCATCCGCTACAAGTTTAAAAAAATTTATCTGAACTTGAGTGGATGAATAGAAAGTATTTTATGAACGATTGAAAATGTGAACAAGATATATATAGGGAGAGTGTGAGCTAATAGAAGGAATTGTAAAAAGCTGTAATTTTGTTTACTCATTGAGTAGTATTTTTAATTTGAATCACAAGCGTGTAGTAGGAATTATGAGTGTTGCGTTTATTGCAGATTGTTAGCTTAATTTTTTAAGAAAAATTACATTGAACCGTGTTTCTTCTTACACACCGGCAAGAGAGCCCTCTGTGGCGCTCATGAGAAATGGCAATCGGTCTCGAGACTCTCACTTGAGAGGAAGTACAGTTCAACCTGCGCTCCCGCTGAGAACCATTTAGATTATAGTCTCTCATCCCGAGAAGAAATATATTTAATGCATCTCGGTGCATTAGTTGGCCTGCAGACTCTCATCCTGAGAGGAAGTCTATTTCGCGCAACCTGTGCGTAGCCGAGGTTTTTGGATTTTCAGCTTAGAAGAGGAGTTCTTCCATAAAACTATAATTATCTGTCCTTAAATGTGTTAAATATCGTATTCTCAATTGATGTGCATATTGTTTGTGTAAATAAAGCTGTGAGTTCTCAAACCTGTGCCTCAAGTATCTTAATCCAACCACATCCAGTTACAATCTTCCTCAAATTGTCCAGTTGCCCAACCAGCACACTAAAATGTCTAATTTTTTTAGCTTTATTTTTGCAGCTTTATTATTATTTTATTTCTTTCGTTATAATACAATTTACCTTCATATTTTTATTGTATCTTGGGATTCCCTTATTTCTATGAATGTAGTAAATGTTTGGACATCAGTTATAGAGATTTTATTCTATGAAATTCTATGAATTGTAGACCACATTTAGTGGTCATCTTTCTAAGAAATAGTACACTAAACCAGTAATTTGAAAAGAGTTCACCTCGATGTTATCATAGGGGCAACAGCGAGCAACGGGCGTACCGGTTACGGAGTTCCTAGGTGGTTTTAAGAACCACAATACCTCCACATCTTAATTTAATTAAAACATTAGCATAAAATGAAGTTGCTTAAAATTAATGAATAGTAATGATTAAATAGATAAAGGAATTAAAAGTTAAGAAAAACACCTCCTGATTGAGAACAATTAAAGCAGGAGATCGAAAAAGTATCGGTACAATTAGGAGTCCGTTGACGATGCCCAAAAATAAAAGGTTAAAGTTAAAACAAAATTTAAGATATAATAAAATAAAACAAAGAAATTAAGGTTGAGCAAAAATAGATACAGTGTAACATACAACAACAAGTTGCAAACACAACAAGTTTACAAGTCAGAAATAAAGTTTAAATGACTGGCTCGCCGACAGATCGCGCCATCAGTCCTTCTAAAACAGTTTCAAAAACCCAACCAAAGTTAGGAAAAATACATTTTTTATTTACAAAATAAGTACTAAAGTACCCTAGTGCGACGCGAAAAGCGAGCAGTATGATTTACTATCATACTGGGCAGCAGCGAAACATTGCAAAAGCACCATGATTAATTAGACCAAAGTCAAAACATTTAATTTAATTGAACCAAGAACATTGTTGAAAGCTATTCTTATTTTATTAGTTTATGACGGTGGTATATTTTTTTATTTTGCTCCGTATAAAACTAAATTCACCTGGATTGAACTTTCTTGTGAACGCGAGTCGGCGTCATTTCAGACACTTCGTCATCCGTAGATTTGTTTCGTTTTGTCACTCTACGGTCATTTTGTGCACACTTTGCGCTCATTAGAACGGGACCTTCTGTTTAACGTGAATTCCAAACCACTCACAAACATCTATGCGAATGCTTAGGATTCGAACCTGAAGCAGCAAAGACCAGAGTGCTAGCCAATTGACCATCAGGCCGCATGTCATTTATAGATCCTTCGCTATAGATATGGACTGTCGTGAAGACTCTACGCTTTGAAATATTAGGCGCACGGAATATATAAGCATGCATTCCCGACTCCATACAATATCAATTAATAGGTTAAGTCTGTAGAAGATCAATTCCCCGCATAATGAAAGAGAGACCGAATGATTTAAATTATATAACAAGTATAATTAGCGTTACCTATTACTTTACGTTTATTCATAATCATCAATGGCGCGACAGCATCATGGTGGGCCAAGGCGTCTGATTACTGGCAGATTTCCAGACAAGAGATGCTTTTCTTTTACAGGGGGTCAGGTTGTCAACCCTACACCCAACAATTATATGATACCAGGACCTACAGTTTAAAATGGATTCCGAAGCACTAGCGTGGGTTTGCGACTCCATGCCTTCGTTTTCAATTCCTTCTATTAGCTCACACTCTCCCTATATATATCTTGCTCAAATTTTCAATCGTTCATAAAATACTTTCTATTCATCCACTCGAGTTCAAATACATTTTTTTTAACTTGCAGTGAATGACACTGGATGTTAATACAGTTTTTTCAAATATTAATTCAGTAATTAAATTTAACTAATTCATTTTAGTTTTTTTTTAGATTTAAGTTGCCTATATCTGCCAATAGATGGCGCCAGATAAAGTTAAAAAAATGAATGAAAATTATTTGTAAAGGTTTTTTCTGCAATAAAATGAAAAAAAAAGTAGGAATTGAGTTTAATTTTTTTTTTTTTTATATTACTTGTTTATTATATCATGTATAAATCAGTGCTTAGTCATTTATTATATTTATGACATAAAAAAGGCTAAAATTATTTCCCAGGCATAACTCAAGAGGAAGGACAGCCGTGGAGCGAACATAGGAAGTTTTTCTGCAGACAGCCAAGAACCTCGGCTTCGGTAAGCTGGAAATGGAAGAAAGAATCCACGACGAAATAAGGGCACTTCTGGACAAGATTCGGAAATCCAACTCGAAACCCATGGACCTGCACCTCGCCGTCGCCTACACGTTCAACTGCATCATCAGTCGCGTTCTGTTCAACAGGAAGTTTGATATCGACCGCACTTTCTCCAGAAATTTGAAGAACATGTCCTACATGGTCGAGATCTTCACTGGCGTTCGGCACATGCTAGTTGGATTCCCATTTACGTAAGTTGTATCTTCATATATTTTTGGATTTATTAATTAACTTTTATTGCAGAATGGGCCGATCCGAACCTACAGTTTTGTTAGACTTCTCTACCAGTCTAACCAAAGCTGAACTTTTGAAGTGGGTGTCTAGGGGTGTATTTCAAAACACATCAACGAAACGTTGTTTTTCTGTCAACAACAACATTTAATTAAGCACGGTTATATGTACATTAACAATTAATTAAAGGACAGCACCGTCCATTCTCTCGCTGCTTGACGCAGCCTCCCATCCGTTCTCTTTCAGCTAGCGTTCCCTTCTTCTTTCTTCATCTACGGGGCCCTCTCCCCTTCTCGTGGGATCAGAGTTCAAAGTTCAATACACCCCCACGTTGTAAACAGGCTCTGTCAAAGACAAGCAAGTGTCGCTATCTGGTGATTACGACACAAACAAATCCCACATATATATGTGTGTATGTGTGTGTACAATTGTAAGACTTTTTCCTTGGCGCTGAGGAGGACTATATTCGAATATATGGGGCCTGAATGGCCGTGTCAAGGTTACATCGTTTTTATTATTTTTGTTAAAATGTTTGAAATTGTAAAGAGACTTTATGGTCATCTTCTACAGGGTGATTATAATTAAAGTCCCACATTCAAAATTCCGTAAAAAAGAACCACTCGTCACAATGAGTTCACATTTGAATTGAAGATACTTGAAGAAGGAGAAAACGGTACGACTTAAAAAAAAAGCCCCAAAGTGTATTAATAGATGGCACTGTAAGCGGCATAAAGAAAGTTAATTCGCCTGCCAGTGATTTTTTGAGTAGAAATGACAACGTATTTGACACCAATTGTACATTAAATCAACTACAGTGTTTAATGTGCTGGATTGTTTCGGTTTTTTGACGGAAAAAATGACTTCCGAGTCATTTAATAGTTGTGACACTGTGAGTGGAAAGCCCATCCACCACGGAAAGGACATACCCAATTGGATGGGAACAATCGGTGGAACTTTTTTTTGATGCCGTACCGTTTCCCCCTTCTTCAAGTATCTTCAGTTCGAATTTGTACTCATTGTGACTAGTGGTCCTTTTTTTTTATAGCATTTTGAAAGTGGGACTTTAAATACAACCCCCCTGTACATTTAAATAGAAAGAGATAAAAAAGAAACTTTTGAAATTTTTCTTTTTCGTTTTAGCGATTAGTTCAGCTTTTATACCTTTGTAATCCAACTTATATAAATTTCCAGTTCTGCGATAGCACTTTTCGGAAGAAGTTACAAGAAAGGAAGGGACGCCCTCCAAAAATTCACCGACGATGTTGTGGATGACAAGGTGAAAAAATTTGATCCGAACCACCCTGACTGTTATGTGGATGAGTACCTGCGGCAAAGGAACGAATTACTGAAAAAGAATAATAACATTGGATCGTTTACCGGTAAGCTCGATTAAATCTTTACTTTGATAAAATAAATTTTTTCAGTCATAATGTACTGTAATTAGGGTCCTGAATGGCCGAGTGGCTAGAGCTCGGTACCACAGGTTTCGGGTCCCAGCCCCAGCGGTGCCATGGATGTTTGTGGTGGTTCGGAATCCCCTTTAAACCGTAGGTCCCGGTCTAATAGGATCGTAGAGTGTTGCGGGGGCATTGTTACTCCGCGTCCGTGGCTTATCTTCAAGTGACACGCACCCCCTAGGTAATGCAAAGTGAGTAACGTCCGTGCAGCGCTTGCCTTAAGGCATCCAAGACCAAGCTGTCTAAATGTTTGCCAGCTTTATTAGAAAAAAAAAATATACTGCATTTATCGTAGAATGTTGTGCAGTTAAAAATATAATGCATGTATTAAAATCTTTAATTGTAAAGGTTTACATTTTTCCCAAATATAGTTTGCAAAATTTGTCAGACGTACCAATATTACTATCATAAAATATTGAATATAAATATATTGAATAAACCGAATATATTTTCATCTTATTATTTGTATCAGTTTTAGATTAAAGAAGAGATATCTTTAGATATCTATAGAATATTTTTAGATTAAAGGAGAGATAGTAAGAAGATGTATCTTATTATTTATATCATTTTAAGAGTCAATAAATTAAAAATATAAAATATGTGTTTTGCTTTATACATGTTAATGATGGACTGAATCCGTATGATTCCTGTAAATAGAGCGTAAATCATTTATTTGGTAATTCATTGATGATATGAATCATTCATTTTAAAATGATTCACATCCAATAACTTACTGGACAAACTAAGTTTTTGTCTGCCGTATGAATCTCATATTATTCAAAAATATATAATATATAATAAAAATATTCAATGTTAAAAACTTGCCTTTTGGTCATCCGTATCAATTCGCAATCAAAACATCAATTTATTATTTAAATCGCATCAATTCACACGGTACTGAAACAGCAAATTCGTTAACATTCGCAGGCATAGATAAATATTATATTTATCTATGTGGAATATGTTTGCTATATATAATTATATCAATAAGTCAATTATGCAAACATTGCAAATATATTCCAATATATGTCCCGACGTGCAGAAGAAGATCCAACAAGAGCTGGACAGCGTCGTAGGGCGAGAGAGACTCCTCTTTGGTGTATTTTCTTACACTTTGGGAAGAGCGCCCCTCTTTGGCTTTCGAGAGAAATAGCCAGTAGGCCTCGAAACTCTCACCCAACTCAATCACGCGCTTCTGTTGAGAAGTGTTTAGTTTACAATTTCTCACCCCTGGAGGAAATATATTTAACGCAACCCTGCGTATTAGTTGACCTGTAGACTCTCACCTGGAGAGAAAGTATATTTCGCGTAACCTGCGCTTACATAAGTATCGGGTTTTCGGCTTAGAAGTGGAATCTTTCCACGTCACTATAATTATATATCCTTAAATGTGTTAAAAAGTGCCAATCATAAATGAGTTTCCATCTAGTAAGGAAAAAGGCTTATCATAAGTTATATGTTCCAATATATACTACATAGATAAATGCTGGACTTTCTTATTTATCCAATTTATTAACTCCAGACGAAAGACTCAAGGCCAATGCGATGACGCTGTTCTTCGAGGGAACCGAATCCAGCAGCTCCACAATCGTCAGCTTGCTGCTGGAGCTCACTAAGCACCCCGACGTGCAGAAGAAGATCCAACAAGAGCTGGACAGCGTCGTAGGGCGAGAGAGACTCCCCTCGTGGCTGGACAAGCCCAACCTGCCCTACCTGGACGCCACCCTACAAGAGCTGTACAGATTCGGCTCCTTGTTTCTTGTCACCACCATGTATTCCAATTTCAGTAAGTCGGCTTTATTAAATAAAATTTATATTCCTCGGCTTCACATTCTAATTTTTTCCCTACATCAAATTGTAGCGACATCCGCCCTAAGAACTCTAGCAGCCCAATAAAATGTAGCCTTTTTAAAGTTGTCAGAGTGAAAAGTCATGAAATCAAGTGCAGTGCATGGTGTCAAATGTAAAGAGTCCATGGCTTCACCCAACGTGCACAGATGGCAGACATCATGAGTAGCTACACCCATGCAGTGCAAATGTTTATTAAGAAAATCATGTCCTATCGAGAGTTGGAAATTTGATGTAAAAGCTACACTAGGCAAGTCCATCGCGATGGGTAATGAAACAAGTATAGTTCACGTTTTATCTGTTGAAAGGAGTTTGTTTTAAGGGTCTGTCTGTTTTCTACTTTAAGAACTCAGAACTAAATGGATGAAAGGATAAAGGAAATTGGGGCTTTGCTAACTTTCAACTATTTTTGGCCAAGAGGTTGAACTTTTCATTTCCAGGCACCCCGCAATGGCTGGAAATCCAGTGAAATCTCCCAGCCAGAAGCAATTGCATTGGACAAATTTATCTTAGTCTCTTCAACAAGGAAGCAATCACTATGTGTAGTTGCCAAGATTGCAACTTGGGAGTAAATAAAGATAACAGCTTTGTTAAGACCAGTAGTTAGTCCAAGAAGGTTAAAACTGCATTCCTTACGGCAAAAAATGCCACATTCTAATCAGTAACTTTGTCCGTTAATATTTATTCAGTGCTTTAATTAAGATGCGTTTTAATCACAAGTAACTAAAATTGTAAAACTTCTGTTTTGTAAAAGATTTTTGTTCTATAAAAATTCAATACTGGAAACGATATTTTTTTAAAGAAACATTAAAAAGAAAAAAAAAAAAATTTTTATTTTGAAACAGAAATTTTTGATTTAGTTTATTTTAGGCAGAAATAACAATTTTTAAATGTAAAATCAGAAAAGTAAATAATAATAATTGCGAATTTTTAGCAGCGTAGACATAATCCAGTTTACCTGGCTTAACGGCTTGTCAGTTCTTCAACAAAGTTGATGATTGAACTATATTTTCATATTTGAAAATGGTGAATTTATATAAAGTAAAAAAGCAAATGAAGAAATATATTTTAAAACTTATATATAGTATATAAAAAAAAAAAAATGCCTTCTTCATTTAATCTTTGATCTTTCTAATTTTTTTTTTGCAGAAGAGACAACCATTGAAGGATACAAGATACCAAAGAGGAGCGTCATCGTTTCCAACCTCTACAGCATCCACTTTGATCCCAAACTGTATCCAAACCCTGAAACATTTGAGCCCAAGAGATTTCTGAACGACGAAGGTAAAAGAATCAAAGTGGAAGGTCCTTTTCTGTTTGGTTTAGGTAAGTGCAACTGAAATTACATCAATTCTATTCGCTCTGGCACTTGGTACCATAGGTTTCGGGTTCGAGTCCCGGCGGTGCGATGGGTGTTTGTAGTGGTTCGGTATCCGCTTTAAACCGTAGGTCCCGGTCTAATAGGAGGTAGTGTCACTCGCGGCTGTAGCCTATCTTCAAGCTACACTCGCCCCCTGGGTAGTAAATGAGGCTCAAAGAGTAACAGTGGTGCAGTCCTTGCTTATGGCATAAAGCCGTCTCTGTATTGCCAGTTGCATTAGGACATCATTTTCCCACTCTTTATAAATATAATTGTACTTAATAAATTGTTTACAATTATAATTGTATACTTTTCTCTGGAAACAATAGATGACGCCATTATTCACTTAAGCCTAATATTCTTCTTTAACATTACTAACATTATTTTTGCCCAGTTCTTGATCATCTACAGCATTTGAAACTCTAAAGGTATCCACCGTTGAATTACATCCTGTGTTCATCTGTTTGCCTTCTCTGCTTATCTAAAGTCATCACATTTCCTGTCGTCACTCATTGTATCATCAACGCCATGTTCGCCTCTGTCCTCCATGTCGTAAACTCTCGATCTTACAATACACCAAGAAATTCAACCATTTCATCTCTACTTTAATTCAAAGAACTGCCATCTCTGCCAATATCTCAAGTGCTGTCATCACCATTTCAACCCGAACGTGCCTAATCATCTATTCAATTATTTATATCTCAATATTCGTCTATCCAGGGGCCTGAATGGCCGAGTGGCTAGCGCTCGTACCACAGGTTTCGGGTTCGAGTCCCGAAGGTGCCAGGGATGTTTGTAGGTGTTCGGAATCCACTTTAAACCGTAGATCCCGGTCCTAATAGGAGAGTAGAGCGTTGCGGGGGGCAGTTTTTGTTACGTTAGGTTCCGCGTCCGCGGCTTTTCTTAGCGCGCATGCTCAGTTTTGAGCACGCACCCCCTGGGTAATGCAACTCCGCGTCCGTGGCTTATCTTCAAGTGACACGCGCTCCCTGGGTAATGCAAAGTGAGTAACGTCAGCGCAGCGCTTGTCTTAAGGCATCCAAGGCCAAGCTGTCTAAGTGTTTGCCAGCTGCATTAGAACAAAAAAAAATTATAAATATCTTAAATTATATAGTTTAGATTTTTAAATTACCGCTAACAGAGGAAACGGAAGAATTGTTTATAATGATTACGTGGGGGTAGTGTGACACGCGCCCGTAGCATATCTTCAAGCTACACGTGGCCTCTGAGTAGTGCTAAATGAATAACGTCGGTACAACGCTTGCTTATGGCATAAAGATAACTGCCTATGTACTGTCAGCTGCATTAGAAAAAAATCTACTTTAAATCGTAGGTCCCGGTCTAATAGGATCGTAGAGCGTTGCGGGGGCATTGTTACTCCGCGTCCGTGGCTTATCTTCAAGTTACACGCGGCCCCTGGGTAATGCAAAGTGAGTAACGTCCGCGCAGCGCTTGTCTTAAGGCATCCAAGACCAAGCTGTCTAAGTGTTTGCCAGCTGCATTAGAAAGGAAAAAAATATTCATCCCAACTGTTTCATTTTCTCTTTACTAATATAACTTTTACTTTCCTCTGGAAATAATAGATGGCACTACTATTCACTTGAAATTAATGTTCCTCGTTACTATTACTAAATTAATTTTGCCCAGTTCTTGAATATGTACAACGTTTGAAACGGTAAAAGTAACCACTGTTGAATTATATCCTGTATTCATCTGTTTGACTTCTCTCCTCATATAATGTCCTCGTATCTCCTGTCGTCACTCATTGTATCATCAACGCCATGTTCGCTCCTCTCTTCCATGCCGTAAACTCTCATCCTCATTCAGTATACCATTCACCCTAAGAACTGTCATCTCTACCAATATCTTACTAACTGTCATCACCACTTCAACCACTACGTAACAGACAGGCTGAAAAGTTCATAAGCTGACACATAGATGGCGCTACTAGTATTAAATCCATATGATTTTTAGTTAGCCCTAACCTACAAAAGACACGTGTATAAATGTGACAGCTGTTGCAATGTGAGTTATATCATTTTTAGTGTTCATCACGTGCAGTCCACTCGGCTGACTGTCGATTGGACTCCGGTAAGAAATGATGGAGCCATGTTTCATCCATTGTCACATATAGAAAAAAATTCGGGTTTCTTATGATTGAACAGCTCCAAACACTGCATAGAATCGTCAATTCGTTGTTGTTTTGGGTCGAATGTGAGCTCGCGCTGCACCCACTTTGAACAGAGATTTCGCATATCCAAATATTCCTTCACGATATGCCCAACACGTTCCTTTCATATTTTTAGGGTCTCAGCTATCTCAATCAACTTCGCTTTACGGTTATCAGAAATTATTTTGTGGACTTTTTTGATGTTTTCGTCGGTAACAGTCTCTTTGGGACGTCCACTGCGTGCATCGTCCTCGATGCTCATTTCGCCTCGTTTAAATTTAGCAAACCACCTCTCCACGGTTGATTTTCCTGGTGCAAAGTCCGAATAATGTTTATCAAGCCAAGCCTTGGCTACAATAGTAATTTTTTTTCGCCAAATAGCAATGCTTTAATTAATACACACGAAATTCCTTTTTATCCATTTTTTTTTCAAAAGTTGCTTCACTAAAAATGCTATAACTCACTTACTAATAGTGCAACAGCTATCAAATTTATACACGTGTCTTTTGAAGGTTAGGACTAACTAAAAATCATATGGATTTAATACTAGTAGCGCCCTCTATGTGTCAGCTTATGAACTTTTCAGCCTGTCTGTTACGTTGTGGTTGAAGTGGTGATGGCATTTAGTAAGATATTGGTAGAGATGATAGTTCTTAGGGTGAATGGATTTAATACTAGTAGTGCCATCTATGTGTCAGCCTATGAAGTTTTCAGCCCACCTGTTACATCATCATCTACTCATGTTTTTATATCGAAATTTACCAACTGGCAGACGACCTCACACTACCCCCACAACACTCTACGATCCTATTAGACGAAAACTTACTGGTTAAAGTGGATTCCGAACTTCTACAAATATCCAAGGCACCGCCGGGATTCGAACCCGAACCTTGTGGCACCCAGCACCATATTTATTTTAGAAATCAAAAATTAATTAAAATAATAATATTTGTCAATTTTGTATTGCTATTTTCATTTTCTAGAATGCAATAAAGTAAATAGTCAAGATACTTACTTATACAATTATGAATTTGGCTCATTTGCTGCTAAATATGTAAACTGCTCTGTAGTAAGTAAACCATATTCTCTTGTTAACATGTTGTCAAGGATGTGGATTGGGAGTCATGCTTTCATATAGTATGTTCTAAGTTCTAATGCAGCTGGCAATACAGAGACAGATCATCTTTATGCCATAGGCAAGGCCTGCACGCCACTATTACTCATTTAGCACTACCTAAGGAGTACGTGTCGCTCGGAGAGAGGCTACTGACGCGAGTCACATAACCCCGCTATGCTCTACGATCCTATTAGACCGTGACCTACGGTTTAAAATGGATTCCGAATCACTATAAATATTCATGGCACACCCGCCGGGAATCGAACTCGAAACCTGTGGCATCGATCGTCAGAGCGCTAGATACTCCGCAATCAGTAAGTTATGGATGTTGTGTGTTTGTTTATCATTTTAAAGGAATTTAATCCTATTGTATGCCGACGGCAAAAAAGTTAGTGTGTACTGAAGAATTTAATTCAATAATAATAATAATAGCAATTAGAAGTAATATAAAAAAAAATTTTAAGTCAATTCCTACTTTTTTTGCGCTATATTGCAGAAAAATACTTTACAAATGAAGTTGACATTTACCTCATACATCTCACGCCATCTATTATTAGATATATGCAACTTAAATGTAAAAAAACTAAAAGTGATTAATTAAATTTAATGAATGAAATAATATTTGAAAAAACTGTATTAACATCCAGTGTCATCCACTACAAGTTAAAAAAAAATGTATTCGAACTCGAGTGAATGAATAAAAAGTATTTTATGAACGATTGAAAATTTGAATAAGATATATAGAGGGAGAGTGTGAATTAATATAAGGAATTGAATAAATGAATAGAATAATGATCTTTCGAAATTGAAATGATAAAAAAATTCAACTGATGGTCAATCATTTTTGTTGTTTGTTTCAGGAAAGAGAGCCTGCATTGGAGAATCTCTGGCACAAATGGAGATTTTTCTGGTGATCAGCTCTCTCTTGCAGAGCTTCACCATGCCCCATGCAAAAGACACACGCAGCTTCAGATTAATTCCCAGAGAATAAACTGTGAATGCGCAGAAAATTACCAGCAAAAGATTTTTATTAATACATATGTATTTCTCTGTATCACAAAAAAAGCATTTTATACACTCATTCAATTGAATTTTATGCATAAATAAAATTTTTACACGTGCTACTGAAGCAACAAGTAAAATAAAAAAAAAAATTTAAGTCAATTCCTACTTTTTTTTCGCTATATTGCACAAAGTCCTTTATAAATAACTTTCTTTCATTTTTTAAAAATTTATCTGGCGCCATCTATGGGTAGATATATGCAACTTAAATCTAAAAAAAAAACTAAAATTAAATTATTTAATTTAATGAATGAATTAATATTTGAAAAAACTGTATTAGCATCCAGTGTCATCCACTACAAGTTCAAAAAAAAATGTATTTGAACTCGAGTGGATGAATAAAAAGTATTTTATGAACGATTGAAAATTTGAACAAGATATATAGAGGGAGAGTGTGAGCTAATAGGAGGAATTGAAAAATCATTCAATGGGATTTTATGCATAAATAAAATTTGTTGCACGTGCTACTGAGGCAAAAATGAGCAAACATGAATATTTGTGAGAAAAATCTTTAAATTATAATAATGTTACCACATTATTATGATCTTAATATCCTTATAAGATGTAAATTATGATAACTTCTGAGCATTTTTTATTGATAATAGTTCTGTACCTTTGAAGTAGCAATAAATGGTGTTATATTATTCAATTCATATTGAACTCATATTATTATTACATTTTATTGTAAATACTTTTTAGACCATTTTGCCAATTTTTTGTTATACATGACAATTATTCTTCAGAAACAGATATTCCAAATTAGCTCCACAATTAAAAAAAACACAAAAAAAGGATTTTAAATAATGTTTTATGTTATAACAAAATATTTATTTAAAATGTATGATATTTTCTATAAAAATGAAAATTTAAAATATGTTATATAATATAATGTTTTTTCAGCATCACAACAAACATTGTGAATTTAATTTCTCCTTAAAAAAACAATACCTCTCAATATTTTAAAAGCAATTACAAAAGCTTTATTAATATTTATTGCTAGTACCAAAAATTAATACATAGAAATACATATAGTATGAACATGATCACATTTATAGCTGCAGACAAAAATGAAAAAAAAACATCAAATAACATAATAAAAATTTAAAAATATACAATTTCCATAAATCGTGATTAATATCGTTTCTGAATAAAATCTTCGCTAGCTTTGGTAACTTCTGAAAACGTTTGAAACTTTGTTTTTCTTCAACCTCCATACATGTCGAATTGATGTACGTGACAGTCTGCAAAAACAAAAGTAATATTGCTTGATAAAAAATAAGGGATAAATAAGTAGTAAAATAAGTAATAAGCTCTCTTTCTCTATAAGTAACTACACAGTTGAATTACATTATTATATGCACTTTTCTCATTTCATTTGCCAGTAGTCAATGAAATAAAGTAATACATACGATATAAAATAACGCAATACATACTATGACATTAAAGCAATATATACAATGACATTAAAGCAATACATACAATGACATTAAAGCAATATATACAATGACATTAAAGCAATACATACGCTATAAAACAAGTAATATAAAAAAAAAATTTTTTGAGTCAATTCCTACTTTTTTTTTTTCTTCACTATATTGCAAAAAGTCCTTTATAAATAATTTTCATTCACTTTTTTTAAGTTTATCTGGCGCCATCTATTGGTAGATATATGCAACTTAAATCTAAAATTAATTAATTAAATTTAATTACTGAATTAATATTTGAAAAAACTGCATTAACATCAAGTGTCATCCACTACAAGTTAAAAAAATGTATTTGAACTTGAGTGGATGAATAAAAAGTGTTTTATGAACGATTGAAAATTTGAACAAGATATATATAGGGAGAGTGTGAGCTAATAGAAGGAATTTAATAAGGGATAAATAAGTAGTAAAATAAGTTTATAAAATAAGTAATAAACTCTCTCATATAAGTTACACAGTTGAATTACATTATTATATGCCCTTTTCTCATTTCATTTGCCAGTAGTCAATGAAATAAAGTAAAAAACATACGATATAAAGTAAAGCAATACATACAATGACAATAAGCAATATATACAATGACATTAAAGCAATATGTACAATGACATTAAAGCAATATGTACAATGACATTAAAGCAATACATACAATGACAATAAGCAATATATACAATGACATTAAAGCAATATGTACAATGACATTAAAGCAATACATACGAAATAAAATAAAGCAATACATACAATGACAATAGAGCAATATGTATAATGACATTAAAGCAATACATACGAAATAAAATAAAGCAATACATACAATGACAATAGAGCAATACAATAAAGCAATACATACAATGATAATAAAGCAATAGATACAATGATAATAAAGAAATACAATAAAGCAATACATGCAAATTAGAAAAGATACAAAAAATTATAATAATGGAACATAAGGCACATAATCTGTCTTTACTAAAAGTTTTAACATGAGGGAAGAGATAGACTTGAGGGAAATAAAGATACTATTAGATTATCATTTCAGGAATTACAAACACAGTTACTGTGATGACCCTGCTATAACACGACCTTTTGGATACATGTAATACATACCATATAGACTAATCATGCTATTTTGATGATAAATGTAAAGAAAAACAATGCACGTTGAGTTTGTATGGCAACAAAACTAAAATATTCTCAATGTTTCAGTTAAAAATGAGTTTATTAAAGCATAAAATAAAAACATAATACTCTATGTATTTTATTGTGTGTGTTTGAATGGGTCCCTCAAAGGTTCAGATTTACAGTTGGACCCGGTAGGTGGCGCTGAAATCGAAATAATTCTTCTGTACTTGTGTTTGTCACTGAACTCTTCCTAAACGGCTGAGCCGATTTTGATTAAATTTGTTGTGTGTGTTTGACAAAACACGAAAAATGTTTTTATGCTATCCCCTTTGTTGTAAATCACCATCAGGGGGACCAGCAGTCTATCCACTTATATACCGTTCAACCCATCTCTATGAAAATTAGTAATAGTATGTATTTGAATATGGAAAATAGGTTCGCACTATCCACTTTATTGTGACCAGAGGGTGCTGCAGCATTTCATCTTAAATACCGTTCAAACGATATCCGTGAAAATTAGCATGCACATATATTGGAACACGGACAATATATTCCCGATATATAATGTTCTACAATGCATTTTTTTTTTGGCAGGACAGCGCATGCCGGGTTCTGCTAGTATATTTATATATATAAAGTATACATATAAATGAAAGCAAAACACAAAAGAAAACTAACAAATAGGAAATTCGGAACACGGCATTTTCCACTCCAATATCTACTATTGTTATTCGATACCAGCAAATTGTATAACAAAATCGTCATATCAATCGCAATACAAAAACTTGGAGGTAGCTGACGTTCAGATCTCTCTCAGAAAAAAAAAGAAATTGTTCAAAATCTGAAGGAGCAGCAAAAAAACAGAAAATCATTTAACAAAAAATAAAAATCTAAACATTGGACTCAAAACCGGCATTGGCAAATCAAAGAAGACTACAAAAATTTGTCCAAAATATGCAATGTCAGATTGTAAAAAGATATTGTCCAGGAAATCCGTAGAACCCGAACCAAATTAGAAACCCTACAGAAATTTAATTTTAATAGCCTATATATAAATATATAAATAATAATTATTAAATTTGAAATGGCTAAAAGTGTTTTTATTACCACACATATAGTAAATCCCTTTATGCATAAATGGTAAATATATTGACCAGAAAAACTTACGAAACAATACAATATTTAGGAAGGTGGTGATAAAATTGAAGAAAAGGGTTCGTTGCAGTCAGGAAATCAAAATGCATCTGTAAAAAAGGTTATTTTGCAAGAACAAGATGCCACAAATGATGTGAGGGACACATGCAATTGAATTTTCCATCCAAAGGAACTACTGTTTTAAAAATATATTGGAGCTGATTTGCCAAGAAAAATAATTACAAAGAATGATTGTATATATTTCTTCAGACGAAAAGATATCAATACTAGTCAGTGGATGACATTGCTCATCAACTGTACGACAAGCGTTGTGCACAGTTGTGTTTAGTTGATGGGCAGTGTCTAAATAGGATGCTGGTTTTCCAGTGTCCAGTGTCCATATTGGTGCTGATTGATGGGCAGTGTGCCACAGTCCAGTGTCCTGTGTTCAAATAACTTCACAAAGTAGACTTATTCATCCATAAACCTGAATGTTGCATTCAATTGTCTGTCTACCCTTTAGACTAGTTTAAATAATTTAAAGACTTGAAATCTCATCAATGAAATCAGAGGTAACATTCGTTTTATGTCACTAACGATTGTCAATGTCAATTAATATGGACAAAAGTAAGGTTTCAATCCAAATATTTAATTCGGTGAAATTATTATATATTTGGCATGACAAACCAAGCAATTTCATTCTTTATTAATTAATAGTTAAAAAATGCATTACCTTATCCACATTATCTATTATCTCTTGTTCAGAAACACACTCCAAGCCTTCGGAGCAAGGGCACGACCACAGGTACATGTCGCCCAGGTGAGATTTCACATTGTTAGGCTGACAGGGACAGCCTGGAAATAATCAATTTTCAAATTTTTTATCATGACCCTATTTAGTGTGATACACTTGCAATAAAATATACGATTAAATAAGAGTACTTAAAATATTTTGAATTGAATTTTACATTAAACATATTGCAAAGTATAAGCATTGTAGCATTGGATGTGCAACAGGAAAGTTGATAAAAAGGAAGAATTGATGTTGAGCTGGACCTAAGTCATTCAACATTAGAATGGTTGTTAATTAACAGATTCATCAGTGTCTAGTATACAATACGTACATGGAAATTCTCACATATTGCTAAGTGAATAAAATCATGAAGGGCACTCGGAAAGAATTCACGTACCCACAATTTGCCACTTAGTTATCGAGTATGGTACATGGGAACCTGTAGAACCAAATTTGGTTCCTGCAGCGCCAAGTTCTCTCCTATATGTGACTTTAGGTCATTTTTTTTAATCCAAAATTCATTTTCTATTACCATCCCCAATTTATATAAGAAATTTGGTTTCATTATGCTCATGAAATTTAATTTAATTCCGTTTATACATTCCTTTCATTATAAAATTAAATTTCATTCCATCCATTCCTTCCTTTATAATGAAATTTGGTTTCCTTCCATTCATTACGAAATAAGGTTGCATTCCTTTAGTATGAAATTAGATTTAATTCCGTTCATGAAAGTTAATTTATTTCCGTTTATTCATTCCTTTAATTATAAAATTTAATTTCATTCCATTCATTCATTCCTTTATAATGAAATTTGGTTTCCTTCCATTCATTACGAAATAAGGTTGCATTCCTTTAGTATGAAATTAGGCTGCAATCCAATCATTATGAAATTAGGTTGCATTCCAATCATTATGAAATAAAGTTTCATTCCTTTAATATGAAATTAGGTTTCATTCCATTCATTACGAAATAAGGTTGCATTCCTTTAGTATGAAATTAGGCTGCAATCCAATCATTATGAAATTAGGTTGCATTCCAATCATTATGAAATAAAGTTTCATTCCTTTAATATGAAATTTGGTTTCCTTCCATTCATTATGAAATAAGGTTGCATTCCTTTAGTATGAAATTAGGCTGCAATCCAATCATTATGAAATTAGGTTGCATTCCAATCATTATGAAATAAAGTTTCATTCCTTTAATATGAAATTTGGTTTCCTTCCATTCATTACGAAATAAGGTTGCATTCCTTTAGTATGAAATTAGGCTGCAATCCAATCATTATGAAATTAGGTTGCATTCCAATCATTATGAAATAAAGTTTCATTCCTTTAATATGAAATTAGGTTTCATTCCATTCATTACGAAATAAGGTTTCATTCCTTTAGTATGAAATTAGGCTGCAATCCAATTATTATGAAATTAGGTTGCATTCCAATCATTATGAAATAAAGTTTCATTCCTTTAATATGAAATTTGGTTTCCTTCCATTCATTATGAAATAAGGTTGCATTCCTTTAGTATGAAATGAGGCTGCAATCCAATCATTATGAAATTAGGTAGCATTCCAATCATTATGAAATAAAGTTTCATTCCTTTAATATGAAATTAGGCTTCTTTCCATTCATGAAATTTTATTTAATTCCGTTTATTCATTCCTTTCATTATAAAATTTAAATTCCTTCCTTTATAATGAAATTTGGTTTCCTCCCATTCATTATAAAATAAGGTTGCATTCCTTTAGTATGAAATTAGGTTGCATTCCATTCATTATAAAATAAAGTTTCCTTCCCTTCATTATTAGAGAGTTTTTGCATAACGTTTTTTTATCGTCCGATATTTTTCTTCATAGTGCGCATGCTCATAGGAAACATTGTACCTATTGCGCATGCTTATCTGTAATTTATCTGTAATACTGCATTACTGAACTACTCCTATGAGTATGCGCACTAGGAAGAAAAAAATATCGCACGGAAAAAAAACGTTATGCAAAAACTCTCTATTATTAGTAATTAATTACTTAATTCTTAATTACAGATTTCTCAAAACAGGGAAAGTTATTTTTTTTTATTGTAACTACAAAATTTTGTTGATTAAAATTCATTACTGAATACGATAAACTGAAAAATATAATAATAATTTCCATTTGATATATACTTTCGCATTCAAGATAAGCCTCCATTACTTGAATTTTATTTAAAATTGTCAGAGCAGCTGGGTAAAATTATTTTTTTTAACAATCTTGTATTGCTTAATATAATTGTCTGCATTAAGAACAAAAAAAATTGTATGAAACACTTTCTCATACCGGCACATCCCATTTCTCTGCACCCTCCCACCATGTAACTTTTCGTCATGCAGCATTCGCCCTCTCTGCAGTGAGATGGAGAACGGCACGTCTTCCCCTGCGCTGCATCGGGCTGCACCACCTGGAAAACATTGTTTATCAATAAAAATTTTCACCAATGAGTGTGTAACTTTAATTTCATAAATAATAAGGACAATTATTTAAAAACGATACTTTTTTTTTTTTACTTTATTAAGTTTTAGACTCGGAATAGGCATTTTCCTTATCAGTACAAGGGGCCTGATGGCCGAGTGGCTAACGCTCTGGCACTCTGTATCACAGGTTTCGGGTACGAGTCCCGGCGGTGTTTGTGAGTGGTTCGGAATCCATCCACTTTAAACTGTAGGGCCCGGTCTGTTTAGTCCTCGTGTACACAAGATGACCGTAGAGCGACAAACCAAACCAAATTACCAGTACAAAGCTCTTTCCTTAACTTCATTTGATTTTATATTTATGGCAATCCTTGTCAAAGATAAAGGGCGTCGATGTTACAATTTGCCAACCAAAGGCGCCAGATATTGCACATTATTTCAGGAATGTCAGTTATATCACAATTAATATTGTGTGTGTTTGAGTTTGTCCCTGGTTGGTTTAGATTCACAATTGAACCCAGTAGGTGGCACTGCAATCAAGTTCTTCTGTGCTAGTGTTTGTCACTGAACTCCCAAACGGCTGTACCGCTTTTGATATTACTTGATTATTATATTACTAAGCAATCAATGTGTTTTGATTGCTTAGAGATATCTAATATTATATATTACCTAATATAGTAAATACAATAAATTGCAAATACAAAAATTGTAAGTACCTTTCAAAACAAATATTGTAAATACGTTTTAAAATAAGAAATGTAAATAAGGTTCAGAATAAAAATTGTAAATGAAATAAATTATAAATAAAAAAATGTAAATAAGTTTCAAAACAAATATGAGGTCTTACTCATATTTGTTTTGAAACTTATTTACATTATTTGTTATCAAAACAAATATTGTAAGTACAAAAATTGTAAATAAAAAAATGTAAATACGTTTCAAAACAAAGTACAATGAATATCGTGTTTTATTATGGTATCCATCAAAATTGTTTTTTATTTGAGAAAAACATGAGCATTTGGATTTGAGAAAATGTTTTCATTTTGGCTTTAACTATACATAAACTGATGTTAACAATTTACAAATAATTTATGTACACAATTCTTATAAAGTAATGATTTCACTTTAAATTTTAATTGGAAAGATAAAGACTGTAAGTTTTTTAATGAATCTTTCTAAACAAAAAAAATTCGACTGTCTTTGCTATTATGTGTCTTATCAGCATCGTATTGTCACTCTGACGATCAACTTTGTGCTCAATTCAAATAAACACACGCGCCACACACTTATCTTGTTTGTAGAATCAGTGATAAGCTAAAACTTATCTCTCGGATAATATCTTGTTAACGCAAATTGTAAATACAAAAACTATAAATACGTTTCAAAACAAATATTGTAAATATGTTTCAAAACAAATATTGTAAATATGTTTCAAAACAAATATTGTAAATATGTTTCAAAACAAAATTGTAAATATGTTTCAAAACAAGAATTGTAAATACAATAGACTGTAAATATGTTTCAAAACAAATATTGTAAATATGGTCCAAAACAAATATTGTAAATATGCTTCCAAACAAGAATTGTAAAAACAAATAATGTAAATATGTTTCAAAAAAAAATTGTAAAAACAAATATTGTAAATATGTTCCAAAACAAATATTGTGAATTTGTTTCAAAACAAATATTGTAAATACGTTTCAACAAAAATTGTAAATACGTTTCAAAACAAATTTTGTTATTACAATAAATTGTAAATACGTTTCAAAACAAATATTGTAAATAAAAAATTGTAAATACAAAAATTTTAAATGCAATAAATTGTACATGCAAAAATTCTAAATACGTTTCAAAACAAATATTGTAAATAAAAAATTGTAAATACATTTTAAAACAAATTTTATAAATACAATAAATTGTAAATAAAAAAATTGTAAATACGTTTCAAAACAAATATTACGTTATAAAACAAATTTTATAAATTCAATGAATTGTAAAGAAAAAAATGTAAATACGTTTCAAAACAAATATAGTAAATAAAAAATTGTAAAAGCATTTTAAAAGAAATTTTATAAATATAATAAATTGTAAATAAACAAAATTATAAATACGTTTCAAAACAAATATTACGTTTTAAAACAAATTTTATAAATTCAATAAATTGCAAATAAAAAAAAATGTTAATACGTTTCAAAACAAAAATTGCTTGTGCAATAAATATTGGGTCATAATCGAATTCATCAAAAAATTTTTTCGCATCAGCTTCAGATATTATCTCACCTATACAAGAAACTTTTAAAGATTATGTTGCTTACTGTTTGATTTTATGTACCGGGCACACTGAGCCGAGGTCATTTGTCATTGAAACGACAGAAGCGCAGCAACGTAACCTAGTGTACATCATGCCTGGGATGCACCCATATTTTACATTACAATTTATAACAGTAACACCTTATATAACAGGTGGACTGAAAATTTCATATGCTGACACATAAATGGCGCTACTAGTATTAAATTCATATGATTTTTAGTTAGCCCTAATCTTCAAAAGACACGTTCATAAATTTGATAGCTGTTGCACTATTAGTATGTGAGTTATAGCATTTTTAGTGAAGCAACTTTTGTTAGTTTGAGAAAAATGAATAAAAAGGAATTTCGTGTGTTAATAAAGCATTGCTTTTTGGCGAAAAAAAATACTATTGAAGCCAAGGCTTGGTTTTATAAACATTATTCGGACTTTGCACAAGGAAAATCAACAGTAGAGAAGTGGTTTGCTAAATTTAAACGAGGCGAAATGAGCACCGAGGACGATGCACGCAGTGGAGGCCCCAAAGAGGCTGTTACCCACGAAAACATCAAAAAAGTCCACAAAATAATTTCTGATAACCGTAAAGTGAAGTTGGTTGAGATAGCTGAGACCCTAAAGATATCAAAGAAAAGTGTTGGACATATTGTGAATGAATACTTGGATATGCGAAAGCTCTGTTCAAAGTGGGTGCCGCGCGAGCTCACAATCGACCCAAAACAACAACGAATTGTTGATTCTAAGCAGTGTTTGGAGCAGTTCAATCGTAATAAACCCGAATTTTTGCGTCTATATGTGACAATGGATGAAACATGGCTCCATCATTTCACACCGGAGTCCAATCGACAGTCAGCCGAGTGGACTGCACGTGATGAACACTAAAAATGTTATAACTCACATACTAATAGTGCAACAGCTGTCAAATTTATACACGTGTCTTTTGAACGTTAGGGCTAACTAAAAATCATATGGATTTATTACTAGTAGCTCCATCTATGTGTCAGCCTACGAACTGTTAAGCCCACCTGTTTTATATATATATACCCACAAACACACACACACATGGGGGCCTGATAGCTGAGAGATTGGTGCTCGGTGCCACAGGTTTCGGGCTCGAGTACCGGCGGTGGCATGAATATTTAGTTTTAGTGGTTCGAAATCCACTTAAAACGAATGATAAAAACTTATGACTGAAAAGCTTTGGGCGTAGGGATAATAATACGCTCTATCTCGTAAAAAGAAAAATTCCATGTATGTATGTATGTATATATATATATATATATATATATATATATATACATATATATATTAGGTTGGGGAAAAAGAAATCCATAATTTTTATATGAACTTCAAGACTTTATTTAACATGCTTCGGATTGTCCGATTTGGGTCAAATATGCACCGTTTTGTTGTATGATTTGTTGCCATTTTAAAGGTAACTTCATAATGCCTCTCTCATAGAAGTCCTGGTCTCTATTTGCAAAAAACTCTAGTAGTCGATTTTCACAATCCTCCCTAGATGCCAATTTTTTATCATTAAAGAAATTTTGCAGTGCAAGAAAAAGACGATAATCGCTTGGTGCCAAGTCCGGACTGTATGGCGGATGCATTAAAACTTCCCAACCAAGCTCCCGAAGTTTCTGGCCAGTCACTGTAGATGTGTGTGGCCTAGCGTTGTCCTGGTGGAACACGACACCTCTCCTGTTGGCCAATTCTGGCCGTTTCTGGTCAATCGCTATCTTCAAACGGTCCAGTTGTTGACAGTAGAGATCAGAATTTCGCGTTTGGCCATATGGAAGCAACTCATAATAAATAATCCCCTTCCAGTCCCACCAAATGCATAACAGAACCTTCCTGGCCGTTAGTCCTGGTTTGGCCACCGTTTGAGGTGCTTCACCGCTCTTTGACCACGATCGTTTTCGCACAGGGTTATCGTATGTGATCCATTTCTCATCTCCAGTCACCATCCGTTTAAGAAATGGGTCTATCTCATTCCGTTTGGCCAAGGCTTCGCAGATGGAAATTCGATCCATCATGTTTTTGTCTGTTAATTGGTGTGGCACCCAAACATCGAGCTTCTTTTTGAATCCAGCTTTTGTGTAAATGGTTTAAAACTGTTTTAGGGTCGATTTTTAGCTCCTGGGCGATGTTACGACTGCTAACATGCCGGTCAACTTCGATCATTTCTCCGATTTTATCGACATTTTCGACGACCGGCCTACCTGTGCGAGGTGCATCTTTAACATCAAAAATTCCTGAACGGAATCTACGAAATCAAAATTGCATAAATTGGCTGTTACAGTATCGGAACCATAAACACCCTTCACAATTTTAGCCGCCTGGCTTGCATTTTCGCCTTTGTCAAAGAAAAACTGTAAAATGTACCGAATTTTTCTCTTTGTTCACTTCCATTTTTAACACCCTGTAACTCCCAACTGAATGGACCAAACAAAAAACAGAAAAAGAATTATTTTAGTACGAAGTGCCACCTTTCTAACGAGCATAAATCTGAAATTGTTTAATTGATACTTTACGTGATATCGATCACTACAGCCATCTATCGAAAAAATAATGGATTACTTTTTCCCCAACCTAATATATATATATATATGTGTGTGTGTGTGAGATAGGAGTTTGCTAAAAAGTTAGTGACCTCTAAAATTAATAGATAATATCTTTAAAACAAAGAGGTTTGCAAAAAAAAAAAAAAAAAAAATGCTTTTCAAATATTTAGGACAGGACATGTTTTTTATGGTGTTCCGCCTTATGCTCAACGCTCTGCAGACATATTAGACCGGTACTTACGGTTTAAAGCAGATTCCAAACCACTACAAACATCCATGGTACCGCCGCTCGAACACGAAACTTGTGGCACCGAGCCATCAGGCCCTTAAAGATTTGGTTATCACTCTAAGGGTCATTTTTTTTCCTGTTTTTCTCCCATACGACACGCAAATGCGGGGTAGTTCACACTAAAAGTAATTATGGAAGCCATTGCTCTCCTTCTTCAGCGACCCGCAGCCAAGTCAGAATTCTACCTAAGATGCTCCATCACAACAGATTTGATTTTGTCGCTCTACTGTCATTTTATGCACACTTTAGGCTAATTAGGCTGGGACCCACAGTTTAAAGCAGATTCCAAACCAGTAATAAACATCCATGCCATCGCCAGGATTCGAACCTGAAACCTGTGGTACCAAAGTCCAGAGCACTAGCCAATTTTATAAATACAATAAATTGTGAATAAAAAAACTGTTAAATACAATAAATTGTAACTACATTTCAAAACAAATAATACGTTTTAAAACAAATTTTATAAATAAAATAAATTGTATTTAAAAGAAATTGTAAATATGTTTCAAAACAAAAATTGCATGTACAACAAATATCGGGCCATCAGGCCGCCTTTATATCAATACATTTTCTGAATATTCGTATTTTTCCATTTCAAAATATAGATTACTTTTTGATTAAGTTGCTTTCCTGTGCAAATATTAGAGTAACTAAAACGTGTCCCATCTCTAGATTATTCTAAAAACATCATTGAAATTATGGATAAAAGGTAGTTTAATCAGGCATAACTACTACCTGATTAAAAAAAAATCTTTTAAAAGGAAACTTTAAAAGTAAAGTGGAACTTCTAAAAGTTTTAGAATGGACAAAAAAAAAAAAAAATAGATAAGAAATTGGTGTTAAAGTGCAATTTTCCTTTTACGATAACGACCGAGATTTAATTTCTTGGAAATGCACAATTAAATTTCAGATCAAACTCTTCTTAAAGTACACGAGTTTGAGGATCGAAGTGTTGTTCTAACGCAACTGTCAAATACTTAGACAATTGTCTTTTTGTGCCATAAGCAAGGGCTACACCGACGTTACTCATTTAGCACTATACAGGGGGGCAAGCGTAGCTTGAAGACAGGCTACGGACGTGAGTAATACTATCCCCACAATGCTCTACGATCCTATTTGACAGAGACCTACGGTTAAAAGTGGATTCCGAACCACTAAAAATATCCGTATCACAGCCGGGACTCGAACCCGAAACATGTGGCACTGGGCGCCAGAGCGCTAGTCACTTGGCCATCCGGCCCCTTGACTACTTAAAGTAAATAGGTTTTATTATTGCAGTATGCAGGTTAGGAAATTGGATTGTAACTGAGTGTGTTTGGATTGAAATACTTGAGGCACAAGTTGGGGAATACACAGCTTTATTTATATACTAAAACACCACACACATACAATTAACGACAAACAATATTTCACACATTTAAAGGGAGATAATTGTAGATTCGTTTAAAAATTCCGCTTCTAAACTAAAATCCTCATATTCGGGTACAAGGTGCGTGAAAGATACTAATTAGTCATTAGAATAAACTCGTTTCAATAATGCTACAAAAAGATTCGTTGCGTGAAATCATAATTTTTTTTATAATTAGTCATTAGAATAAACTCGTTTCAATAATGCTACAAAAAGATTCGTTGCGTGAAATAATTTTTTTATAATTAGTCATTAGAATAAACTCGTTTCAATAATCAATAAACTCGTTTCAATAATGTTACAAAAAGATTCGTTGCGTGAAATAATAATTTTTTTTATAATTAGTCATTAGAATAAACTCGTTTCAATAATGCTACAAAAAGATTCGTTGCGTGAAATAATAATTTTTTTTATAATTAGTCATTAGAATAAACTCGTTTCAATAATGCTACAAAAAGATTCGTTGCGTGAAATTAGTCATAATAAACTCGTTTTTTTGAAATATAATTAGTCATTAGAATAAACTCGTTTCAATAATGCTACAAAAAGATTCGTTGCGTGAAAATAATTTTTTTTTTATAATTAGTCATTAGAATTTTCGTTTCAATAATGCTATTGCGTGTAAATTAGTCATTAGAATAAACTCGTTTCAATAATGCTACAAAAAGATTCGTTGCGTGAAATAATAATTTTTTTTATAATTAGTCATTAGAATAAACTCGTTTCAATAATGCTACAAAAAGATTCGTTGCGTGAAATAATATTAGAATAAACTCGTTTCAATAATTTTTTTTATAATTAGTCATTAGAATAAACTCGTTTCAATAATGCTACAAAAAGATTCGTTGCGTGAAATAATAATTTTTTTTTTATAATTAGTCATTAGAATAAACTCGTTTCAATAATGCTACAAAAAGATTCGTTGCGTGAAATAATAATTTTTTTTATAATTAGTCATTAGAATAAACTCGTTTCAATAATGCTACAAAAAGATTCGTTGCGTGAAATCATAATTTTTTTTATAATTAGTCATTAGAATAAACTCGTTTCAATAATGCTACAAAAAGATTCGTTGCGTGAAATCATAATTTTTTTTATAATTAGTCATTAGAATAAACTCGTTTCAATAATGCTACAAAAAGATTCGTTGCGTGAAATCATAATTTTTTTTATAATTAGTCATTAGAATAAACTCGTTTCAATAATGCTACAAAAAGATTCGTTGCGTGAAATCATAATTTTTTTTTTTTATAATTAGTCATTAGAATAAACTCGTTTCAATAATGCTACAAAAAGATTCGTTGCGTGAAATCATAATTTTTTTTATAATTAGTCATTAGAATAAACTCGTTTCAATAATGCTACAAAAAGATTCGTTGCGTGAAATAATAATTTTTTTTATAATTAGTCATGCGTGAAATAATAATTTTTTTTATAATTAGTCATTAGAATAAACTCAATAATGTTTCAAAAATGCTATTAGTCATTAGAAAAAGATTCGTTGCGTGAAATAATAATTTTTTTTATAATTAGTCATTAGAATAAACTCGTTTCAATAATGCTACAAAAAGATTCGTTGCGTGAAATCATAATTTTTTTTATAATTAGTCATTAGAATAAACTCGTTTCAATAATGCTACAAAAAGATTCGTTGCGTGAAATCATAATTTTTTTTATAATTAGTCATTAGAATAAACTCGTTTCAATAATGCTACAAAAAGATTCGTTTGAAATAATAATTTTTTTTATAATTAGTCATTAGAATAAACTGTTTCAAAATGCTACAAAAAGATGAAATCATGTTTTTTTTATAATTAGTCATTAGAATAAACTCGTTTCAATAATGCTACAAAAAGATTCGTTGCGTGAAATAATAATTTTTTTTATAATTAGTCATTAGAATAAACTCGTTTCAATAATGCTACAAAAAGATTCGTTGCGTGAAATCATAATTTTTTTATAATTAGTCATTAGAATAAACTCGTTTCAATAATGCTAATTTTTTATAATTAATCATTAGAATAAACTCGTTTCAATATGCTACAAAAAGATTCGTTGCGTGAAATCATAATTTTTTTTATAATTAGTCATTAGAATAAACTCGTTTCAATAATGCTACAAAAAGATTCGTTGCGTGAAATAATAATTTTTTTTATAATTAGTCATTAGAATAAACTCGTTTCAATAATGCTACAAAAAGATTCGTTGCGTGAAATCATAATTTTTTTTATAATTAGTCATTAGAATAAACTCGTTTCAATAATGCTACAAAAAGATTCGTTGCGTGAAATCATAATTTTTTTTATAATTATTACTGCTTTTTATATAATAATTATCTTATAATTAATAATTATAAATAATTCGTTTCAATTACGCAAATAAAAATTTTAAAAATAAAGTAAATAAAAGTTAATAAAAACTATATAGTATAGTTAGAAACTAATCACGATTGTTATCATTGTGTTATTGTTTTAGAAATTATTACGTTTTATGTTATTCTGATATTTTTTAAAATGTTATCTTATGAAAAATCGCTGATATTTTTAAAGTTGTTATCACATGAAAGTTTTTAAAAAATTAGGCAATTTATTTACCAATTTTTCACGCCGAATTAACATTTTTTTTGTTTTTAACTTAAAAAACAATATTTCTTTTTCCATAATCAAAAACATTGTTCATTATTTGTTACACTGTTTGTTAAAAAATTGAGAAAAAAATTTTCATTGAGATTCATGATTTCATTTCATTTCATTATAGATTTTATAAAACGGAAATATATGTTATTAGAACAAATTTATACGTAAAATACTAATTTTTCACTTATTTAATTCTTTTATTTTATTATTATTTATTTTCATTAATTAATATTTCACCAATGTGTATTGTGTTTAGTTTTCATAAAATACTGAAAATTTAAAATAAATAATTAAACACACATCGTAATCCTCATCTTCGGCGCAACAACCCAATGGTGGTCCAAAGTCGTCTGCCAACTGGAAGATTTCGAAACATGAAATGTTTTTCTTTATTACGGGGTAGGGTTGTGAACCCTGCGCCCAACGATCTACAGTCATATTAGATTTGTGTCCTGATGGCCGAGTGTGTAGCGCTCTGGCGCTAGGTACCACAGATTTCGGGTTCGAATCCCGGAGGTACCATGGATGTTTGTAGTGGTTCGGAATCCACTTTAAGCTGTAGGTCCTGGTCTGATATGACCGTAGAGTGTCACAGAGCCCAATGAGACTTCTTATCGCATCATTCCCAAACTGTGAAGGGACAACTCAGCTCTAGGCACAGTGATGTGGTGTAGTAGTAGTAGTAGTAGTAGTCATATCACACCGGCACCTACGGTTTAAAGGGCATTTCGAACCACTACAAGCATCCAAAGCCCTACTGGGACTCGAACCGGAAGCCAAATAAACACAAATAAAACGAATTAAATTAACTGCTATAGAGGAAATAAAGAATTTTTGCGGTAAAGTACGCTGCTTACATATATTTATTATATTTATTTAAATATTTATTATATTTAAATGTGGTCTAATAAATAAAACAATCGTTCAATTAGTTCGCAGAAGAGCAGAATTTCGAATTTGCATGTGGTGAACTTTTCAGTTATCTTCCCTATGGAGGGTCTAACTGTCATGTGAGAGTCATGCAACTCGCAAATGAGGGACAATTACCCCTATAAGTCCCTTGTATACGTAATGTGAACATGAAGTCTCTGATGTATTCAAAAAAAAAACATTTTAAATAAGAAGTTGGTTCTTCCTTATCTTATCAGGCCTTCTAAATATTTTCACTTTGCATTTTCTAATGATAAAATTTGATATGAATTTTTTCATAAAATTTCTAAGCTTTCACTTTAAAGAATGATTATAATAAAAGATTATAATGATTATAATTCACTTTAAAGAATGATTAATAAATGTGGATAATTTGTGTGAGTGGATTTAGGATAAGATTAACAATTTCTGAATTGGGAATATCCCCCTTTTTGTTAAAAACGAAATAAAAAGGCTAACCACTGAAAATATTTAATAAATAGCCATTTTCTGTATTTCACTAATATGGGTGTTTTTTAGATGTCTTTGACTATGGTAAATTCAAAAATTAAACACTTTTCAAACAGTAAATTCAGATATTTGCGGATATATTACAGAATTATTGAGGGAAAAAAAGGTCAGATTGCTCAAATACTGTCTCTTTGCATTTTATTGATAATGATAAAAATTTTGTGTCAACTCCTTAATTGTTAATAATTTATATCAGAAGTATTATTTTATGGGAGATTGATGGCCGAGTGAAGTGTGAATTCGAAATATAGAATATATGCTAGAAATATCCAGGTATGATATTTCTAGCACATATTCTATATTTCAAATTCGGGCCTTGGATATAGTGGTTATGAATCCATTTTAAACTGTAGGGCCCGGTCTAATAAGACGATTACTACTACGCCACACCACATCAGTGTGCCTAGAGCTGAGTTGCCCCTTTACAGTTTGGGAATGATGTGGGTGTTATAATTTCAGCAAGAGCTTTGTAACAGCCAGAATTCAGTAATCGAGTAATTTCAATAATTAATCATTATAAACAATTCTTCCGTTTCCTCTGTTAGCGGTAATTTAAAAATCTAAACTCTATATAATTAAATAATTTAAATAATTTAAGATATTGAGACAGCAGCTGGCAAACACTTAGACAGCATGGCCTAGGATGCCTTAAGGCAAGCGCTGCACAGATGTTACTCACTTTGCATTACCCAGGGGGTGCGTGTAACTTGAAGATAAGCCACGGACGAGGAGTCACAATGCCCCCGAAACGCTCTACGATCCTATTAGGACCAGGACCTACGGTTTAAAGTGGATTCCGAACCACTACAAATCCATGACACCGCCGAGACTCGAACCCGAAACCTGTGGTACCGAGCGCCGGAGCGCTAGCCACTCGACCATTCAGGCTCAAGATATTTAGAATTGTTGACATAAAAAATATTCACTCAAACTGTATTTTAGGTTACACATACACCCAATATATATATATTGGGTGTATGTACATTTTAGGTATTTTAAGTTTAATGTAAAATGTAAAGTGTATTATAACAAATGAAAAAAATTATCCTTCTTTGTCCAGTAAATTTTGCTTTTAACTCTTTTGCATGCAATTTTGATATTTTTACGATTTTAAAGAACAATTTTAAAGCGGAAGTACCACCATTTTTCCTAATGGAAAATCGTCCAGTCACACTAAACAATAATAATTTTAATAATTGTCTCAATAACAGAAAGTGTTCAACAATTCGCTTTTTTTCAGTACCCTAATTATATGTACATTTTCAAACCCATTATTAAGGCAACTACAGATTTAAGAGGCCTACAAATCAGTCAAGGTACCAAATATTCTGCAGATTTATCGGCAAGTGTAATTTCAAAAATAAAAAAAAATAATAAAAAAATTCACCTTTTAACTCAGACTCTTCTGATTGTTTCAGTTTATATATGTTAGACCAGGGGTCTAAAAATTACGGCCCGCGGGCCAAATCCGGCCCGCCGGAAGTTTCTATCCGGCCCGCGGATAGAATTTTAATTTTCCGGTCCGAGGCAAATTAAAAGAAATATAAATTTATACATTATATATCCATCTCCTTTTCTATTTTGATTAAATATTATTTTTTTTTTCTTCCTTTTTCAAAGGACTGATGATTTTTTACTTTCTCTATTTTTGTTCTACAAAACCTAAATCGACGGAAATAGCGAGCACAGACAGCTTTCAATCGGAAAGGATTTGCAAGTTGAATTAATTGAGTTACATTCCAACAATCATCTCGAGCAGTTTTTTCTAAATATGCCAAATTTAGAGTTTTACAAATCAATATCGAAAGTAGGTTTCCCAAATTCAATATCTCACGGCCAGAAAATCAGTGCTGTGTTTGCTGCATCTTATACATGTGAGCAAGTGTTTTCAACTGTGAATCTTGAAAAGAATTATTTCAGAAGTAGACTGACAGATGAGCATTTGTGATTCCTTATAGTGAGGTCCTCATTTCGAATCTCACTATAAGGAAGTTTTAAAATGAAATCTCGATTTCATTCTGCTCATTAACATATTTAAATTGTATATTGTTTTTAAAATTTTAGCAAAATTTTTCTTGGCCCACCACATTTTTTTTTTTTTCAATTTTTGGCCCGCGACCGAAAAAGTTTGGAGACCCCTGTGTTAGACAGTAGTGAAAATTCGGTAAAGAATAATTCTTATATTTTCGTTTTATTTTAAGGATTTCTTTTCTATTTTAAAGAGGGATTTTGTCAAATGAGGAGCAGAAGTGGAGAAATTTAGAAGAAGGCAATAAATTTTAATGTAGGAAATATCCTTAATGAAGAATACGGCGACAATTACAATAGAAATAAATTTTATAATTACTTTAACTGTCTCAATACCAACAAGGATTATAATTACATTAACTCTATCAATACCAGCAAGTATTATAATTACATTATTTATCTCAATAACTGACAAGTATTATAATTGCTTTAATTAACTCAATAACAAAAAGTTTTATAATTACATTAATCTCAATACCAAACAATTATAATTACACTAACTAACTCAATGCCAACAAGCGTTATAATTACATGTAATTTGTAAATTTCAATAATTCATCAATATAGATTGATTGCAGTTTTCCATAATTACGGCAATATTAAATTCAATACAAACAAATAGTTTAAATAGTTAGAGATTATTTTTCGTTCTTTGTTTTTTGTTATTTTGCCGTGCGACTTAACCATTGCCCACTGCCTTCTTTTTATATTTTTAATGTCTTGTTTTTTCCAATGCCTCACATAGTACTAGATCTGGAGTCTAGGGCCATACTCGGCCAAGGTACTCTCCACCCTGAATGATGATGAGATGAAATGTAAAACTGTAATTCTGGAAAAAGAAGGTTTTAAACATTTTTGCGTGTTTCATAAAATGCATTTTTTTACTTATGACTTTAAATGGGAAGAAATGTGGTTTTTTTTTTTTTTTTAATACGCTTTTTATTAGACTTCACCTGTATGTTTGTATGTATGTATGTATGTTTGTATGTTTGTATGTAACTCACTTTTTGGGCTCGATTTTGGGACTGATGGCGCCATCTACTGGCGAGTCAATCAATATAATATACGATCGAATTTATTCCTATTGGCCGAAAATTTCGGTGGCTAAAAAGAATCTCAGGCATAGGAGTGCGATCATGTCGAATTACGTTCTTCCTATTGGCCGAAAATTTCGGTGGGTAAAAAGTATGTAAACTTTTGATTTTGAGTAGATGTTTCGCGCACAGGTATTTGACCTGCATTCAATCTAAGTAAAGCCAAGTGGAAAACAAAGTAAAAACAATTATACTTTAAAAACTTTTACAAAAAAATATTTTTAGAGTTAATCAGACTAAAAAAGTAAAAATAAATTAATAGTTTTAAAAATCCATCTGTTTAGAGTTAATCAAACTGATGAAAAATAATTGTTAACAAAATTAAATGATTTGACGAGAAAATGAATGTCACTGTTCAAAAAGCGTGGGGTGCTTTGTATGACATTTTTAAACTAGTTCTGCATTTCGGAATGAAACTAGTGAGAAATTATAACGATTGATATCGAGCACCCCACGATTTTAGAACAGTGACATTCATTTTCGATCGTCAGTCATTTTATTCTTATGTTAACAATTATTTTTACTTTTTAGTTTGATTAACTCTAAAAGCGTATTTTTAGTTTTTTTAAACTATTAATTTTTACTTAAGACTTTTTATTCAGACATCTACAAATATAGCACAGAATGGGTGAGAAAAAAAAAGTCAGATTGCTCACATATTGTCCCTTTACATTTTATTGATAATAATAAAAATGTAGTGCCGACCTCTTAATTGTTAATAATTAATATACATCTGCATCTGCATAATTAATATAATATACATCTGCATTTATTCAGACATATAGGAAATGGATATTTCTTCCTATCATTAAACTCAGCATTTATGTATATTAAAGTGCGCCCTATTTTATTGTTAAACCTTAAAGTTTGGTATAAAATTTGTCGTGTAATTTTAGATCCCTTAATGCCAGAGATCCGCGGGCCGCCTTGAATATTTTTAGGCCCGTGATATTTATCACACTTTTACAAAATATATTATTTTATAAGGGCCAAAGTAGTGAAACGAATGTATTAAACAAAATACATTATCCGTGGATCCATCTGTTCAAAAAGGAGCTGATGAGAAATGATGAGAAAAACTTAACTTTGATTTCAAAATAATATTCTTGCAAATATAGGGCAGATAGTGCCTCTTTTATTGATGAGTTTACAGTTATGAGTTCGCAGAATAGTTAAATTATGGAAATCTAATATAACAAGTTTTATGTTTCACTTTAAGTGACCTCGTGACGCATTGACCATCCCTAGATACGCACAGTTGATTGTCGATGGGAGAGCAAACCAGACTCTTAGGTGAAGTTATTAGCGGTTTTGGTTCAGCTTACATGTGCAAATCTTTTTTTTTTCCCCGAAAATGAAATGAACCCAACACAAAACACGCTCAATCATAAAGGACGCAATACCCTTTACAATATGCAAATACCTAAATTGAGATCCATTTGCAAAAGCTAAGTGAAAGTATGGAGAAACAAATATCGCACTAGTGAAATAAATGTTTTCTTAATGATTTCATTTTTTTTTATTTCGTTTATATTTATATATTTTTTATATTGCAGTTTGAGTGTCATATATGTCTTTACAATGTGCGATTAGCATCATTATTATATTATCTATGTTTACAGGTAAGGATAATAGTAAACAAAATAATAATAATTCATTCTGTTTCAATTTTTCACTCTAAAAAATATCTATAGTGGGTCTGAATCTAATAGGGTGATATATCATTTTATATGTGACCAGCGGAGTTATGATGAATTTCCAAAGTCTCCCGCAAGATCATTTGGGTTGGCCACCCCTAATTTATGCTCTTTACAAAACGACTTCGTGAAGTGGTTAATAAATGGTACATTATGGCGGAGAGGTATACTATTTTAATGAGGCGTCTCTCCTCCTTTTAATGGAAGGCATCTGGCAACCAATAACAGTAAGTAAAGCAATGTTAAGACACAACAATGCAGTAACAGAAATCTGCTAATTGAAAGAAAAAGTAACTTACAGAGAAGACGAAGTACATGATTAATAGAGAAGAAGAAGTACAGAGAAGACAAAGTACACGATTAATAGAAAAGAAGATGTACAGAGAAGACGAAGTACACGATTAATAGAGAAGAATAAGTACAGAGAAGACGAAGTACACAATAAATAGTTCCCTTTATGCCCTTTAAAAAACGACTAAGTGAAATGGTTAAATAGGTACATCATGGCGGTGAGGTGTACTGCTTTAATGCGGTGTGTCTCCTTTTCTAGTGGAATACATTTGGTGACCAATAACAGTTAAGTAAAACATTGTTAAGACACAAGAATTCAATAACAAAAATCTGCTACTTGAAAGAAAAGAGTAATAGAGGAGACGAAGTACAATATAAATAGATTTCTTTATACCCTTTAAAAAAGACTTTGTGAAATGGTTAAATCATTACATCATGACGGAGAGGTGTACTGCTTTAATGTAGTGTTCCCCCTTTTTAATGGAACAAATCTGGTGACCACTAACAGTAAGTAAAACAATGTTAAGACACAACAATGCAATAACAGAAATCTGCTATTTGAAAGAAAAAAGTAATTTACAGAGAAGACGAAGTACACGTTGAATAGATGAATGAATTCTTTTATGCCCTTTAAAAAATGATTGCATGAGATGGTTAAACAGTGTATCATGGCAAAGAGGTATACTATTTTAATGTGGTGCCCCCTTTTGGATGGAAGACGTTTGGCGACCAATAAAAAAATGTTAAGACGCAACAATTCAATTACAGAAATTTAGTATTTTGAACGAAATAAGTAACTTACAGAGAAGACGAAGTAGACGAAGAAAAACCACAACAATTTCATAAAGGTGAAAATATTATTCTTTGCGGAACAGTCGCTCGGCCTCGGTGTCTGACTTGATGAAGAGGCATCATTTGGCGCCCGAAAGCCCACTCTCTTATCTGGGGTTACCAGATAGCAATTTAAGGATAATATTATTGTCAGTCGGGATTGATCTACTTATCAGATAACAGCGTTTCCTCTGACGCCACAATGATAATGCCTTTTCGAATTATATTGTTCTTTTTTTTTTTTTTTGTCAGAGAAATGAAATCTACACACGCGTTAAAAACAAAACTAGGACGGTTATTTGAGCGATCAAATCAAGAACAGTTTAATAACTCAACGCTTTCAACGGTTAATTAACTCAGCGATCAATTCAAGAACAGTTTAATCAGTTTAATAACTCAACGCTTTCAACGGTTAATTGGTAGATTAGCTTTTTAAGTTCAATTGTTAGTGAGGAGTTTTTACGTATTAAAGGAAAGAAATTTCTTAATTGGTTATTACATTTATCGCGAAGATATTTAATGTGAGAGCAATAGTTAAGATACTTATCTAATATCCCACCTAAGTATTTTGCTTCTTTAGACCAAAAAATGTTAGTATTATAAATGGTTATGTTGGGAGTATTAAATTTATTTTTCATGGTAAATAGTACTGCTTCAGTCTTCGCGACGTTAAGTTTAATCTTCCAATTGTTAAGCCAATTTTCAAGTTTATAGATATAATTTTGTAGATTTTTCTGTATAATGTGTGTGCGCCGGCCCTGAGTAATTAAATCTGTATCATATGCGTAGAAAGTTAAAATAATTTTGTGATCTTGAGGAATGTCATTAATATAAATGTTATAAAGAAATGGTCCCAAGATCGAGCCCTTAGGTACCCCAGCAAGAACATTACAGACTTTGGAGTCAGTATTTCCAACAAATACAACAAAATTTCTTTTCGTTAGATAGTTTCTGATGGTATGAATTAAAAAAGAAGGATAATTACACTTAATCATTTTATAAATCAACCCGTCGATCCACACTCTGTCGAATGCTTTAGCGACATCCAGAAAAATAGCAGCAGTATCTCGTTTCCAGGAAAATCCTTCAGATATGGTTTCGGTAATATTATACAGTTGGTGGGTGGTGGAAAGATTTTTAGTAAATCCAAATTGTTGAGGGATTAGTATATTAAAATTAGTAGAGTTTTCATTCAGAATATTAGCAATTACACATTCAATTATTTTACTGAGAGAAGAAAGCAGAGAGATAGGACGGTAGCTATTAGGAGTTTAATATATGGTGGAAGATAAGTACGGTTGTTAGTATTAATTGGCTTGGAGGCAATCTTGTGAGTATGAGTTAGTTTGTTAGTGAGTTCCGAGATAGCATTCTCTATCTCTTCAGGACTTGCTAGTTGAATAGGAGAGTAATTAAAGTTATTGTCAAGATAGGATGAAAAAAAGAGACCAGTTAGTGGTTAGCTTGGGATTTATAGTGAGATTAGGATAAGTAAATTTATAGTCAATGATGACAGGGTTATGATCTGAGGATAATTCATCAAGGGAAGAGATTGAATAATTAAAGTGAAAGTTGTTAGTGACCACAAGGTCAATTATTGAAGAGGAGTTAGTACCGATTCTGGTCGGAGTATTAGGTGCTAGAATTTCAACATTAAAATTAGTAGCATAATTAAGTAGAGTGTTGCCGGTGTTATTGTTGTAGTGACAACCCCATGCAGTGTTGTGAGCATTAAAATCTCCCGCCAAGATTACACTATTGTTTAAAGAAAAGAGAGTATTCAGATCACTATTGAAATTAACGGATGCAATACCATTAGGCACATAAACAGAGGCAATAGTTAAGGATGGGAAATTAGGAAAAGTTGAGTGAAACAATTGTGGATTTTATGCCAATTAGATGCGGAGTAGCAGTATGAGTGTGCGGAAGAGAATTTTTAACAAAAATACCCGTACCACCAGAGACTGGATCCTGAGGACCATCATTTCTGTAGAAAGTGTATCCCATTAAGAAAGGTGTTTGTGAGGTTTTAAGGTGAGTTTCCTGAAGCAGTACTAGATCTGGATTATAGTTATTAGTAAATTCAGTAAAATCAAGCATTTTATAATATAAGTTACATGCATTCCAGTAGCATATGCGAAGACCAGAAACCAACTGAGTCATTACGGAATAACAGGAGAAGTTAGGGACGCCAGGCCATTAATAAAGACCTGGAGCTTGTCTGCTTTATTATTTGCAGAGCTTAACTGTTGGATGAGACCATCCACGTTGTTTAAGTTACTAAAAATTGACACAAATTCTTTCATAATGAAAAGTGATTTTTGAATAAATTGGGCGTTATCAGAGAGACTCTGTAATTCAGTCAGTTGGTTTTGAGTTGTGACATTGGTGGAGCTATTGACATTATTAATTTGTTGCGTTTTGGCTGCCGCCGCGTAGGAGAAGTTAGCATTAACCGGTCGTGACGGGATGTATCTAGGAAAAGTAGCAAATTTGGTGGAGTTAGGTTTAATTTTGGGGAACTTAGAACATCCTCTCCATGCAGCAATATGACCTGATTCCCCACAGTTGATACACTTAGGAATTTCAAGACGTTCCTGATTTTGGCACTCCGTATGGGAGTGTTCTTCTCCGCACTTTAAGCATCTAGGTTTGAAACCACAATTATTAGAGCTATGATGAAAAAAGTTACATTTGAAGCATTGTAATGTAACTGGCCTTTTATTGAATTTTTCCACAGTGACAGTTAGGTATAATAGTCTATTTAATTTAAAAATTTCATTATTTTTATTAGATCTGGCTAAAGAAATTTGGAATATTGGGAGAGGTTGTTTGTCCTTAGTGCGCGTGAGTTGTATAACTTTTTCAACTGCAAATTCTTTTTCTGCAAGAGCAGCCTGAATATCTTCTATCGGAGTATTTTTTGGAAGTCCTTTGATAACTGCCTTTAGAGGCCTTAAGAATTTTGGCGTGATGATAAAGAATTCAATTCCGTTTTTATTGAGGTATCTGGTGATTTCACGATGCTGATCCTCGCTGTTGGGAAACATTTTAAGCATTTCCCCTGCTAACTTAACGTTCACAGTGCTATTGAAGGCCTCGTCGAATTTTTTAAGCATTTCTTGCAAGTTTGATTGCGGTTTGACCATGATTGGAGGAAGCTTCCTCTCTACTATAACCGTTTCCTCTGATTCATCAGTTACGGCAGTGCTCAGCGTAGCATATTTATTATCAGTAATAGTTTTGACATTTTCAGCATTACCGGAGATAAAGTTGGCCTTAGCCGTATGCTTTCGATTAGGTTTTTTAAAGTCTTTAGAGCTATTAGCCTGATCATTATGAGAGGATATCTCACTAGCTGCACGTTTAGTAGTAGTTTTTGACTGATTAGGTTTTAAGTCAGCATGATGAATTTTACACTCGGCAATAGGGCAAATACCAAAACGACTTACCCATTTCAGGAGATACTCCTTCTTCTTGGAGAGGTTGGCATTAAGCTCGAGATAGTCATTTTGAAAATCCGATTTCTTTGCAGAGGTGAGGATTTCATCAATCACTTCCATTTCTTGATGCGCTGATATCAATCGGCGGCACAATCCTTGCGGTGTCATCTTATTTGATTCATTAATTTCAATAATAACGTTGGCGTCCAAGCCCGGCAACGAGGGTACTTGCTGATGGACCTGAGAAGGTCCGTTCCCTCCATAGAAACTTCCATATCGATCCAAGATATTCTTTACACATCAACAATTTTTGAGAGCAGTTGACTGCAATAGATTGAAGCCTAAGCCTGCTCAATAAGCCTGCACCCCAAT
>BPLQ01011779.1:0-10921 GCA_021605075.1 Caerostris darwini
TTTATATAATTACGATAAAAATTGATCATTCCTAAGAAGGAACGTAATTCGTGCATAGTTTCTGGTAATGGATATTCTATGATAGCTTTGATCTTTTGAGGTTGAGGTAGTGAACCTTCCGCAGATATTTGATAGCCTAAAAAATCTATTACAGGTACTCCCAAAACTGATTTGCTAATATTAAGCCGTAGACCATATTTATCTAAACGCTGGAAAACTATTTTAAGATGTGAACGATGTTCTTCCTCGCAAGAAGAGGCGATCAACACATCATCTAAGCATGGAAATACAAAGTCTAGACCATAAAGAACTTCATTTATAAACCTTTGAAATGTTGCAGGGGCATTTTTGAGACCAAAACGCATCACATTGAATTGATAAAGTCCAAAAGGTGTGATGATGGCAGTTTTTGCCTTATCTTCATCTGCTACAGGAATGTGATAATATGCTTTAGTAATGTCAATTTTAGAAAATATGGTTTTATTAGTTAAAATATGTTGAAAATCCTGGATTCGAGGTATGTTATATCGATCAGGTATAGTTAAATCATTCAATCTTCTATAATCACCACATGGACGAAAAGAACCATCTTTCTTTGTTACTATATGTAATGGACTTGCCCATTCTGAGCTAGATGGACTAATGATGTTATTGTCTAGCATATATTTAAATTCTCTTTTAGCTATTTCCAACCGTTTTGGATCTAATTGTCTTGCTTTACAATTTATAGGTTGTCCTTTAGTTATAATATGATGTTTTACATTATGTTTAACATTTGAAACAAGAAAATTTGGTTTTGTTATATTGGGATACATAGAAAATAAATCAGAATATTTACATAAGCTGCTCGTTGTATTTATACTTTCATTAATAGAGATGGGTGCAATGTTACCATAAACTGCAAGTTTAGTTACACCATCAATTAATCTTTTATGGTTTATATCAATTAATAAATTGAACTTATTTAAAAAATCTGCACCTAGTATAGGTTTACTAATTTTGGCCACAATAAATGGGAATTGAAATTCTCGACGTAAACCTAGATCAAGATTTAAAATTTCTGTACCAAAAGTATCGATTGCAGTATTATTTGCAGCATATAATTTATAGTCACTAATTAATTTGTGTTTAGAAGTATAAGGAATAAGACTTACGTCCGCTCCACTATCAACCAAAAAGCGTAAACCCGTTTTTTTGTCGTTGACAAATAGACGGTATTGACGGCAATGTTTTGTATTTTCAGCAGCAGAGTCTGCCGTTAATTCTGTTGCTGATTCGGGTTTTCCGAAGGATGATTTTTCCATGCACATGGAGCTTTGCATTTATCAGGAAAATTTTTTTCTCGAAAACGAAAATGGTAATAACAGTATTTGTCAGAAGGATTATAATAGCGATTGCGAGACTTGCTTCGATGAGAAGAAGAGTATCGACCGCTATTTGTTGTTTGGGAACGAGAGTTCCTTGTGACACTCAGTTTTTCAAGTTTATTATCCAAAGATGCAAGTTGTTGTTGTAACTCAGTCATGGCATCTGATCCTGATGAAACATTGCTTACGCGGTAAAGTTCTTGTTTTGGTTGCATTTCAAGAATACGATCCGCCATTAATGCCAGTTTCTCAATTCCTTCATCACTAACTAGTAAAATATTCCGCACAGAATCAGGCATTTTTTGAAGAAATAACGTTGTTAGCACCTTATCAGTTATTCCATCAGTAGCCAGGTTTCTCATTTTTTGTAAAAGTTGACTGGGTTTAAGATCTCCCAAATCAAGTCCTGTAAGTAGTCTCTGAAGACGCTTATTTTCGCTTTCTTTAAATGTATTCAGCAAACGTTCTTTAGCAGCGGTGTATTTTGTTCTATTATCATCACTTATAATGTCCCACAAACTTTCAACAAACTTCGGTTCTAATTGTGAAACTAAGTAGTTGAATTTTGTATCCTCGGCTGTTATTCCACAAATTGAAAACTGTGCTTCAACTTGAAAGAACCATATTTCTGCCCAAGAAGGAGGTATTTTGACACTTACCCGAGCTACTTCATCTTTTTTCGCCGATTCATTAGATTCAGTCATTTTGTAAATAATTCACTGTTTGCAAACAATTCACGGGTCACCAGGTATGTGGCGGTATTGTAAAGGTTGCGTAGTGTTATTAAAATTCAGACGGCAAAATAAAAGACGATAATCAATTTTCACAATTACAACATGTTTATTCTGCTTCTAACGACAACTACGTTCTATTTTTATTCTAGCGGGAAAATTCCCTTTCTAACAGTGAAAGTAGAAGTCGTTCAATTTGTATTCCATTTTACATCAATAGGTGTCGCTACAGGCTATTTGACTCTAGGCCAGGGGTCGGCAACCTGCGGCTCGCGAGCCACATGCTTTTCTTTGGATGTGAAGCTGTGGCTCTTTAGTTCCGTACGCAAATATTATTTATTTTATCAAAAAAAAAAACCCATTTAAATATCGTTTTGAATCGATTAACGAGGATTAGGCACCGATTCTATCTCTCAGCCACTTGTACTCGCTTTTCACCGCACCCCTCCCCCGTGACACGCATCGTCACTGTCGTCCGCCCATCGGAAGCTCTCGAATGACGCCGTCGTCGGATGTTTCTATCATATCCGATGATGAAGAATTGTTTCGTGACAAAAACAAACCAGAAATCTTGAAAAAAATCAAAGATTTGCTACTATCCGCTAAAACAGTACAAGATAGAATAGCTAAAATGTCTTCAAATGTAACATATTTGCAGGTGGAAGATATTCAACTTTCTTCTGGATTATCAATTGCTATAAATGAATCTTGCGACATAAAAGACATGGCACAAGTTGCCCTTTTTGTCAGGTATATGTCTTCCCAAGGTCCAAAAGAAGAACTTCTAGGATTGCTACCTCTCTCGGGACAAACTAGAGGGGAAGATATAGTGAATGCCGTGCAAAAATGCCTTGAAGACAATAAGATCGATTTAAATAAAATAGTTTCTATAGCAACTAATGGAGAAAAAGTATGACAGGAAAAAATAAAGGGGCAACAACTATTCTTCAGAGCAGAATAAACCACGAAATTCTTACGTTTCACTGCATAATACACCAAGAAGCGTTTTGTGCCCAAACATTTCCGGCCGAAATAGTTAAGGTCATGAATTTGGTAATCAAGATTGTTAACAGCATCTTGTCAAAAGCACTCTATCATCGTCAGTTTAAAGAATTCTTAAACGAAATGGTGACTCAGTATTCCGACCTCCTTCTTCACAATAAAGTGCGATGGCTTTCCAAAGATAATGTGTTGAAACGTTTTGTTTTGTGCGTGAATGAAATAAATACATTCTTAAATGAAAAAGGCATTAATCACCCTGAATTAAAGAACGACAAATGGTTGCAAAAATTTTACTTTATGGTGGATATCACTGCGAAATTAAATGAGCTGAATCTAAAACTGCAAGGAAAGGGAGACCCAGCCTATGTTTTGGTAGAAGAATTGGTTTATTTTGAAGAAAAATTAGTTCTTTTTGCAGAAGATATTCAGAGCGGTAAATTACTACATTTTCAATTTCTAAAGCAATATCGCAATAAAACCAGTGCAACTGCTGACACAAGGTACTTCAGCACAGTTATAAAAAAAATTAAAGATGAATTTGCTGACAGATTTGAGCAATTCAAAACCACCAAAACCACTCTAGCATTCATAGTAAATCCTCTCAACACAAATAGTAACGAAATCCACATTGAGCCATTTGGAATTGATAATGGATCTCTAGAAATGCAATTGATCGATTTAAAAAGTAAAGCTTTGTGGAGTGGAAAATTTAGAGTTGAAAAGCAAGTTGGAAGAGTTGGAGGTCCAGAAATGTATGTACGTAACGCAAGGCAACAAAAATGGACAGCTTTAAAAGTTGCAGCTAGTTAAGGCACTTATATTCGACGCTTGTAATAGTCTTCCAGATTGCTACAGTGAGGTGAAGAAGTAGGCATTTGGAGTGCTGACTATCTTGAATCGACATATTCGTGCGAGAAAGCGTTCTCTTGTATGAATATAATTAAAAGTAAAGTAAGAAGCCAACTAACAAATGAAAATTTAGAGTCGTGTTTGAAACTTAATGCAACAAATTATGAGCCAAATTTATCCAAACTTTTTAAGACCATGCAAAGCCATTGCTTCCATTGAATTTGTTTGCTCAATTGTTTGTTATTGAAGTACAAGTTAGTGTGGTAAGTAAATGTTTAATTGTTTTAATTTTTTACTTAAATAATAAGTAATTATCTAATAATGCCATATATATATATTATCTAATTTGTTGTGAAAAACACTACTTATATATGAATAAATAGATATTTTTACTTATGAATAAATAGATTATTATTTTTTTTTTTAAATCAAAAAACTTTATTTATCCGAGTACTATTTATTGTTGGCAAGAAAAAATTTTGTGGCCCTTTAAAAACTTTGAAATTTGGTAATTTGTAATTTTTGACTCTTCCGACTCAAGAGGTTGCCGACCCCTGCTCTAGGAGGATCACACTTTTAAAGACGCGTCTATGGTTAGTCTAAACTTTAACCGACAAAAAGTACTGGGTCGAGGATCGGAGTTAGAAATTGCATCATTCCTGTTCTCGCCTTTGCTCCGTGTGGACGTGTTTTTCTTCTCTCCTCATATCGTTGGGTCTTTGTGAATTGCTACGCGTATGAAGACTGCTTTTTTAAGATAGCTGAGTTCAGTAGTACCGTAATCTTTTTGCATCCTTGTTTGCTTTTTTAAAGTATGACAAAAAATAGTATTTTTGAATACTCCCCGTCTTCCCTCGTCCTTTGGCACTTACATATTTTTATTTTGCGATCAATTTTTTTTTCTTTTGGTCTTTGTAAAAATCTGTCTGACCAAGGGTTGATCGACTTTTTTAAAGTTCGAGATACTCTTTAACTATTCAGATTTTTTACATCCATTGTTCTCTTATTTAAAGATCTACAGACAACAGTATTTTCAATACTACTTGGATTTTTTTCTTTTGAATTTTAACTCATTAGGCTTAGACATGTCAACTCCTGTCAGTGTTTACACCTCCCAATCTAACATTTCTGACGGTCCCCTTAAGACTAAAAATATGGACTTTGAATTAAATATGAATATTAACACTCCATCAGATATTTTGATAAAATTTATCGACATTAATTCAAACATCGGCGCATGAATTCGCGTCTGATCTGAACAACCTAGACACATTATGGCTAAGTGACTGGCTCTCGGTGCCACAAGTTTCGAGTTCGGAATCCACTTTAAACCGTAGGTACCGGTCTAATATGACCGTAGAGAGTTGGGTGTAGGGTTGACAATCCTACCTCGTAAAAAGGAAACATCTTTCTCGAAATCTACCAGTAGACAGATGGCTTTGGCCTATCATGGGGCTGTTGCGACTTTGAAGTCAATCTCGAATTAACGGTTCATTTGAGAAATCCGATAATTCACTTCACTGCATTTGAATAGCGAAAAGCACATGTACTGCCTAACGCATTAAAAAGAAAACTGAATTTTAGTTTTGCGGTTCATACATTTCAGCTATTTTAAGGTGAAATTGTATTCATTGTGCACAAATAGGAAAGAGTAGTAACTGCACTGAATGGAAGCTTATCAATGTAAAACATAAACCAAGAAATTAAACGAAATAAAAATTGCTTTAATTTCAATTTTTTTTTTTACATTCGATCAGAAACGATTCATTCAGGGAATTCGTTCAATTCATGAGCATAAAAATGATGTTGAAACAATAGTTCTTTTACAAATGAGAGTGCCTTTTAATAAGAGTCGTCCAATACATGCATTTGAAACTGCTCTTAGCAATTCAAACAGAAGTTAATGCATAAAACCGATTCACCGATTAAAATTTAAATTAAAAGATGCAGTATTTAAAACATTAAAGTATGGAATTTAAAACTGCAATTAAGTTTACACATACGATTCATTTAAAAGTAACACCCCAGTTTTTAATTCTTTAAAACTACATACAAGTTCCAAAAATAAAATATTGGAATGAAAGACAAAACATTTGATGTTCCTAATTTACAAACAATTCCGATTTATCCAGTTATTTATAAACTCTAAAATGATTTTATGCAGACTGTTGAAAGAAAAATGAGTCTGTCGCGTATTCTAACTGCATATTTACTTAAGCCAGCTAAAAAAACTTAAATTAAACTAAAAAAAAAACTTAAACAATTTACTTAAGCCAGCTGCATATTAGCCAAGCCAGCTTACTTAAGTGTTACTAAAATACAGCTAATTAAGTTTATTAATAGGAAAAAACAAAGAATTCTAAAATTGACGAATAACAAAGGGATTTTTAAAATAAAGCATGTAAATAGCACTTTTAAATTGAACGAATAACACTCAATGTTAAAAAAAAAGGAAAGATTAAAAACCAAAATGGAACGACTTTCTTCTGAAGATTGATGGGTGCTTCATGGGCTACTCGTGTCGTTTTTTGACACGAGAGTCGAGCTCCCTTGGGGTGTAGAATCCCTTTCCGCAGTGGGGGCACTTGTGGGGAAACTCTTTGGTGTGAACGCACACTACGTGCCTCCTCAGTAATCATCTCCCCGTTTTGTAGTGATCATCATGCCTCCTCAAGCTTCTGGTGATGAGAGTGAAGAGATGGAAGTCCCTCGGGACGACTACTCTCCCCTTTCTCCTGAAGACAATCTGTCACAGGCTGACGATAAAGGCAAAAATGACAATGATAAACAGAAATTAAGACCGGCATCGCCGAGTAGTATCCAGGTCACGGACGATTTCATTTTTGAAAATCGTCCTATTATGGACCATATAAATAAAATGAGAACGCAACTTAAGTACCTAGAGGTACAGTTGTATTACGATTCATGGCCGGAAAGAAAGGCCGAAATTCATGCGGGACTAGTAGCTGCTGCCCAGGAAATGGACGCAGCAATAGCACAATTAGGAGTGCCACTAGCCAAGCTACCTCAAACAAAAGAGGAATTGGAAATTATAGTAAAGTCTGTTGCGGAGAGACGCGATCCCAAGAACCAGGGAGTCCCATCTGCCGAACAACCAGGGCCCAGCGGCACAAAGCCGTCCATAAAACGAAAAAGCCCGCCGGAACCCAACACCGGGAACCGCCAAAGAAGGGTAGCAGACAGCGATGGTTTCATCGTACCTCCCCGACATATGACCAGGAAAGTGCCTAAGGCCACACAGGACGCTAGTAAGTCCATTCCGATTACTAACCCTTTTCCTTCTTCCATTAACCAAACTAACAGCACAGAAGTGGCTGACGATAGGCCTCCAGAACAGGTTAGGAAACCAAGAGTACCACCGTTCTTCGTTAAGTGTACTAGAGACTGGGGGTCGATAATACCCCAACTTAAATTAATTTCGCCAAATCTAACCTCAGTCCTCACAAGAGGCAACTTTATTAAACTTACCGTGCAAACCGACGTAGAACATCTAAGAATGAAAAATAAGCTGTTAACCTTAGGATTGGAATTTAAGTGTTTCAATTTAAAAAAGGATCGACCAGTAAAAGTAATGATTAGGGGGTTGCCTTCGTGCACTCCAAAAGACGACATAACATTTGCTCTATCTCACCTTGGATACAAGGCAATAGCCGTCAACCAATTACTAAGGGGTAACAAATGGCCTATGCCATTGTTCCATGTACAACTTACCAACACCTTAGACGTGGAAAGTGTCTACGCAGTCACGAATCTGTTAGGCCTGCCCATTAGTATCGAAAGATATATAAACAGAAACAGGATTCCACAATGTTACCGGTGCCAGGGGTTTTTCCACTCCAGCACCGCGTGTCATTTACCGAAAAAATGTGTAAAGTGTGCAAAGGCACACGACTCTAAAAATTGCGACCTGGGAATTGAAGCCCCACTCACATGTGCTAACTGTTCTGGAGACCACGCGGCGAATTGGCGCCAATGCCCCAGATTTCCTAAAGCTAATGATAATGACATTAGAAACACTAAATATAGTGCACCAACGGTGCAGAAAAAAGTAGAAAGTAAAATTCCCACCCAAATGTATCAAAACAATAAACCCAAGACTCAGCCACTTCAACTGGCAACTGGCGTACCGATTACGGAGTACCAACAGGGGGGAATACCCTTTAAACCTCCTCATCTTAATTCATAAATATGCTTTAAATTTTAATTGGCTGCTTAATTAATGTTAGTGGAAATACAAGATAAAGTTTCAAAAATTCAAGTTAAATGGTACTCAAAAAAAAGATAAAAATACTAATAATAAATAAAAGTAAGATACAAAATAATAGAAGTTAAAATTAAATTTTAATTCAGTACAATTAGGGACCAGTTGTCGATGCCAAAATAATTAAAAGTAAACAGAGTCCTATAGACTCATTCAACCAGGTACACAGGGATTATGCTGAACGGTGAGAGCAGTTGAAGATTGATGCTGAAAAGTAAATAGTTATCCACACAAAAAAAAAGGCCATAATCAGGACCGTATTTTTATAATTTTTATTTTATTGGTTTTATTCCATCCTTTTATTTTCCTAACAAAAAAAAGGGGTAAAAAAGCGTACAATAAAAACCTAACTATTCACTAGCAGTTAAGAAAGGATTGTTGGTGCACATCGTAGCAAAAATATAAAAATAGTGAATTGAGCTGAGTGCCGGATTCGAACCCTCAACCTCACGGTCGGGAGTCCGTCACCTTACCCCTGCGCCAATTCGTTTTGTTTACTAATAGAGCCGCGAAAACTTTTAAAGCCAAACGACTCCTCAGATACACAGTGAGCTAACTAGTCTCAGTGAACGTAAGATTACAACATTAAATCCACTCCGTTACCTGAACTCGCGATCGCTTGTTCAGAATAACAGCCATGATGTCTCTTAACTCTAGGAAAACAATCATAGGAGACGTCGTAAACAGCCCTTGGGCGTTTCTGCGAACTTCTCACCCCAGGGTGATAGGTAGGCAGGCGGCGGGTTAACTCATTGCTAATCTGAGGACATTTTTCAAGAAAATTCTTTGAAATTTTGAGTAAATAATTTGGAATAGGTTCGACGTCTAGATCTCTATGAATGATCTTTCGACGAACGAACCATGGCACATCAGCAATCATATCATCATGTTTATCAGTGTTTATTCTGAAACACCTGAAGTCTCTTGATATTGGTGAGGGAAGTGGAGGCCCAAATCGGGCTACCATAAACCAGAATAGGTCTAATGATAGACTTATAGAGCAGAAGCTTGTGTTTGATCGCAAGCCTACTCTTTCGAGAAATTAGGCAGTTGAGTTTAATACTCGCACCAGTTGCTTTTGCAACTGTGTTCTTAATATGGGAATTAAAAGACAATTTTGCGTCTAGAAACAACCCTAGGTACCTATATTCAGTAACCCAGGGGACGGGCTGGCCAAAAAGAGTGATACTCCCTAATGGAGAAATGGAACGCTTCCGAGTAAATAACAGGCAGGCTGACTTAGTTGCATTTACTTTGATTTTCCAGGTGGTTAACCATTTTTCTAATTTGTAAACATAAAATTGAAGGTCTTTAACAGCAAGCTGTGGTGCTTTGTTTTGTGTAGCAATTGCTGTGTCATCAGCATAGCAAAAAAGATTCGTCTGACAATCCCTCGGGATGTCGTTGATATATATGTTGAACAAGGCGGGCGCTAATAGCGACCCCTGTGGAACACCCCCTGCTATTGGTCTGGGTGATGAAGTAACTCCACCTACTCTGACTAAGAAATCTCGGGATTGTAGGTAAGAGCAAAGAATCTTAATGATTTGGGGAGAAAATTCAAGTCGCATGAGCTTGAATAATAAGCCATTATGCCAAATTTTGTCAAAGGCTTTGGCTACGTCCAAAAATAATATTCCCGTAGATTTGCGTTCGTTAAAGCCGTCATGAATCAGCTCTGTCAACCTAAGTAATTGGTGACAGGTTCCTAATTGCTTCCTGAAACCAAATTGTTCAGGTATGATTAAGTCATGGAGATCGCAATGCTGATTCAGGCGTTTAAGCAACGCAGATTCGAATATTTTGCTCAAGCTACTAAGTAGTGAGATAGGACGATTATTAATAAGATCCAGACCAGGGGTTTTATTATTTTTAAACCTTCTAATAATATCACAGACTTCCTGTGGCGTGATTAAATCTAAATCATTAGTGTGTGGTTGTTGTAAGAAGTCTGTGACTGTAGAGTTATCGTGTTCGAAGAAATTTTTATCTTCAACATCGTGGTTAAGTTCAAATTGATCTTTGAGACTGTCTGCGAGCAGTTCCGCTTTGTCTTCTGGGGAATAAGCTGCTCGGCCGTTGGCACCCTGCAAGGGCGGAATGTTGTGATATTGTCTGCGTAGGTGGGAACATTTCTTCCAAAGTGATGTTGACTCAGGCGTCAGGGCCTCTATGTCGTTTTGCCAGCGTTGCTGTGTAAAGACAGTGATAGCACTCCTGACTTCGTCAAGAGTGCGGAAGTAGTTTCTGAGATACTCAGGATCCCTGGTACGCTGCCATTTTCGGCGGAATTTATTTCGTTGCTTGATTAATATTTTGATATCTATTGGAAATCTTATCGGTGGAGGTTTGAATTTAGGGGTAGAACTTTCCTGCAGACATGTGACGTAGATTTCATTTAATTCTTTGATTCTATTTTCTGCATCAGTAGGAGATCTTATGATAAAACTTGGAAGATTTTTATTATTCATCACATGCCTGAAGTTCTCCCAATTAGTATTTAATTGACTCGGAACTTTCAGTGATTCAGGACTGGCATCTAAGGATAGAATAACGGGGAGATGATCAGAATCTAAATCTGTTAGCACCTCGATATCATAATTAAAGGGGATATATTTAAAAAATGCAAGATCGAGCACATTACCTCGATGATTATTTCTAAGGTCAATTCTAGTAACTTTAAGGGGGGG
>BPLQ01011781.1:0-19998 GCA_021605075.1 Caerostris darwini
TTTATTAACCATCACTATGTATATTATATTATTACAGATTTTTTTCCTTTAAATAAATTCTATTTGTATTTTACAAATAAAACTTGTTTTTGTCGAAGTATTTTCAAATGAAATGAATTCACATACAACAGTGATAAAAATATATTCATCATCTAAAAGAGAATATTTAATATTGTAAATCCATACATTTCAAGTCAATAATTTAAAAAATAAACATTGTTATAAATATTACAGATTTATGTTAATTATTATGTTATCTTGATGTTAATTCATTTATGTTAATCATCATTAATATTCCATGAGCAATTTAAATTATACATCATTCAGTTATCTATAATAAAATATATAAAAAACATTTAAAAAATATAAATAATACATAAAATTGAATTGAAATAAACATCCTCAATAGAAATCATATCAAAATATTTTGGGTTAGTGAAAAAAAGTTTTTTGGAAAACTCAGATGAAGAAAAAGGTTCAATAATTACTTATATAAAGAAAATATTATTTAATAAATAAAAATTAATGAATTATATTTAATTATTATTAAATCTTCAAATACAATTAAATAGGAATTAGATAATATATGACAGAAAGTAGATGAACATACCACAATTATTGGCAGTGATTACAAAACTATCAGAACAATTATTGGAGAATTTTTTATAGAAAAAATTTTAATGAATAGTTTGGCCCCCCCCACTGAGCTTTCAAGCCGTTAGAAGGATACTTACTGAGAAAAAAGAATGAATATAGTAGCAAATTTTTATAACACACAAAAAGTATTGTATACATCAATATTATTATCATATTTCGAAAAAGAAAATTAATTAAATAAATTTAATTTATTATAAAATATTTAGAACATCTGTTTATAAAAATTTTAGACTGTTCAAAAGATAAAAAAAATAATTAAAACCAGTAAGTATTTTTACAAAGCTCAGGCAAAAAAAAAATATATTTTATATAAACTGCTGTCTCAATAATTCATAAATTAACTAATATTTTACGCAATAAAAAACTACAAATCAATAAAGTAAAATTATTAATCATTTATTGAATTAATCAAAAAAAATTGCAACGAATTACACCGAACTATATCAGCAATTGAATGCAAATACTATTTGTTTTCTAATACTAGAAGCATTGAATTGTGGGAAAGAAAGGAATTGCGGGAGAGAATGAGGAATCCGGGCTAATGAACTGGGATTAACCGTTTCTGCAAAGCGCCTCGTCCGAATTTTCTTGGCAATGGCGATGGGCATAATTTCATTACTTTTTTTTAATTTCAATACTTTTGTAAATTTCATTACAAAAACTCATCATATGAAAGAATGTAAGAATTATTATCTTAACTTTGATTTTAGATAAAAGGGCCACATAATTATTTAGACTCAAATAAAAAATGAGAAATAAGAACAACATCTACCACTTTAAATATAATATGGTATTGTATATATATAAGCATTTGCTCTGTGTTTGGAAGATCGGCGAAATGTATTCTGCCCAATAATTGAAGCCTAGAAAATCTTTTTTCTAGGCAAGTCTATACCAAATAGCTGTGTAGGATAATTATGTTCCGGCGGTGACTTTCTTAATTAATTTTTGCATAACTGGACGTTATTCTGTTTGTGGTGACACGGCAGAGTCGCTTTTATTTAAATATGCAGAAGGGGTTTGTCCTTCTTAAATTTCATTAGCGCTCAAAAAAATCTACACAAAATATGCTTAAGTAATTGTAATTTTAAATGTCACGAATTACATTTCGTGCGCAGCAACCTGAATCTCCTGTTGTTTAAATAAGAGACTAAGTGCATTGCGGTCTATTGCCCTTTCAATTTTTATATCATTAAAATGAAATATTAAATGAACTTTTAGACTAAAACACATTTTTATACTAAATTTGAATAAAGTAAGATTACATTACTATTGTAATGTAAAGATAAGCCTTAAATTGAGAAGCCACAAGTTGTCAACTTCCATTAGAAATGCTCTTCTAGCGTAAAACGGAAAAGATGGCTAACTAAGTTCAAGGGGATAATCCTGCTGATACAAAGAAGATATTGAAGATAAAAATACAAAATGTTATAAATAGATTTGTAATCTGGAATGCTTTAATCGATGCCAGAAATTAAGGAAAATATGATTGATTTGGGACCTAGTTAAATATCTCAGCCCATTTTCAACAAAACTTTAAAATACGATTAATATAAGAACAGAAAAAAATTGACTTGTTAGAAAAAGGTTTTCACCCTACGGAGACGTATAAACAGACCGTGATATCTTATTCTTTTTTTTAACGTTCTTTTCTATTACAATATCGCCATCTGTGTTGTCCTTCTTCACCTACACTAAATTTAGAAAAACATCATCCACTCACAGTAATTTTGAACTGATTATTAGAGTTAAACTAATCACACGGTAAGTTAGATCTTATCATTTCAACTTTGGGTTCGATTTTGCCTACTTAAGCGATCAGAGTAACAGTGGCACAACGGCTATTCGCATTTAGCCTTTTGGATTACATTTAGAAATAGTTCCACTACCTCCGCACCGGGACCTCATTTAAATTCAATTTAAAAATACTAAAAACTTGTTCTTTTAGAGTTCAAACTGTGAAGATGATTTTTTCTTGGCTCTATTGACACGTTTTAGAGTTAATCACGTAAATGTAAAAAATCCATTGACGATAACATGAAAATTATTTATTTAATAAAAATTCTTCAAAGTCACTGTAATCATACACATTTTGTTCGTTTTACAAAACTCTGCATTTCAGGAATGAACTAGTGAAAAATTATAACGATTGATTCGAGCATGGGGCTTTTAGAACAGTGACATAAAGTTTTTCGTCAGTCATTTTATTTTTATGTTAACAATTATTTTTTACTTTTAGATAGATTAACTCTAAAAGCGTGTTTACAGATTTAAACTATTAATTTATTTAATTTATTAGTTTCACCTGTATGTTTGTATGTATTAACTGCCTTTTCCCCAGAGATCTGTTTCTCCTCATAGTATATTTAAGCTGCAAAGAAACATTTACAGGCATCTTTCAGAAAGAAAACAGTCGATTCTTTTTAATATGCTATTAGTATATTAGTTTCACCTGAATGTTTGTTTGTAGCTGACTCTTTGGGCTCAAAAAGAACAGTTAAACGATCAGATTTAATTTAAACGTTGTAGACTTATGAAGGACCAACGACACTAAAATAGTTTGATAAGTTTATTATTTCATCATGATTAAGATCGCCGGGATTAGAGATTTTATTTTAACTTATGAAGAGCAATTTAACCCATGTAGAATGAAAGTATTCAGTAAAGACATTCAAACCTACGTGGGACAATGGATGACGCGCCTGACTACGGATCAGGAGATTCCCTGTTCGAATCCTGGCTGGCTCGACGTATTCGCATTTAGCCTTTGTTTTACTCACAATTACAATTGCACCTCATTTAAATATTATAGTTTAAAAACACTAAAAAACATGAAGAGTTAATCAAACTAAAAAGTAAAAAATAAATGAACAGTTTAAAAAAACTAAAAAAACACGCAATTTTAGAGTGTTTTTACAAATTTTAAAAAGTAAAAATAATTGTTAACATAAGAATAAAATGACTGACGAGAAAATGAAGAAAAAAATTTACTGTACTAAAAGCCAGGGGGTTTTTTTATGACATTTTTAAATTAACTTGCATTTCGGAATGAAACGAGTGAAAAATTATAACGATTGATATCGAGCTTTTGTAACAGTGGCATTCATTTTCTAGTCAGTCATTTTATTCTTATGTTAACAATTATTTTTTACTTTGATTCACTCTAAAAGCGTGTTTTTTAGTTTTTTTAAACAATTCATTTATTTTAACGTTCTTTTCTATTACAATATCGCCATGTGTGTTGTCCTCCTTCACCAACACATTTTTACATTGTATCTAAATGAAGCTGTTTCTAAATAAAAGTTTAAATTTAAAAAAAAAAACACCTTCATTCTTATACCACTTCCCCTCTCCTTCTCTTTACAATAAGACTCTTTACAGAAAGTCACCAAAGTTGAAAAGTTGTGATCCGGAGTTCTACACTAGGTACTGGAAATAAAAAAAAAATTCCTTTTTATTCTTGTTCGTTTGATTTCCTTCATATTTACTCACTTCTAACTTTTTCTCATAACTTACACTAGGTAAAAAAAATTTAAAAAATGATTAATCGGAAAGCTTTTTAACTATTGTTAACTCTAAATATTTATTCAAATAACATTGACAAATGGCTACCACACAGATCAAGATATGAGTTAGAGGTCACTGCGTGACCAAAGTTCTTCATTAATTTTACCACTGCTGAAATTATTCAGCTAGATATACATTAATTCTTAAAGGTGTGCTTCAAACGCAACCTGCCAAACCCTGCAGCTATCGACCAATTTCTCTACTCTCCTAACATAGCAAAATTGCGGAATATTCTATTCTTAATTACTTAAAAAATATATGAAAAGAAACAAATTTATGATTCCTCAACAATTCGGAATCACGGAGAAACTTTTTACTACTCATCAACTTTTAAATCTTACAGAAACTGTTTTTCAGGGTTTTGCAATTAAATTCGACACTGCCGCGATTTTCCTTGATGTGGCCAAAGCATTTTATAGTTAGGTTTGTCATTCTACGGTCTTGATTTAACAACACATTGTAAGAAAACTTAATTGCGAACTTTATCTACCACTTTTTAAAATTGTTTACAATTGGATCTATAAATAGTTTTTTTCTGATTATTAATTATAAAAATAGGGCATAACAATTCAATGAGCATACAGTAGACCAGGAGTAGCCAACGCGAGGCCCACGGGCCGCGGGTTGATTATTTTTCTGGCCTGCGAGATTTATCACACTTTTACAAAATATATTTATTTTTGGATGGGCAAAGTAGGGAAAATCAATGTATTAAAAAAACGCATTATTTGTGCATCTATATATTCAAAAATTAATTGCCGAAATTATGAACAAAAATGAAATTTGATTTTAAAATAATATTCTTAAGCATATATAACAGATTTTACCTGTTTTATTTATGAGTTCACAGAATATTTAAATTATATTCTGCGAACTCATGATGAGTGGTGAAACAATTATCATACTAGGAAAATAACTATTTTTTAATTATTTCATTCATATTTATATATTTCTTTACAACGTGCTTTTAGTATCAGTATTACATTATCTGTGTTTGCCTGCAAGAATAATAGTAAACACAATAATAACACATTGTGTTTCAATTTTTCACTCCAAAAATGTCTATAGTGGGTCTACATCTAATACGGGAATATATAATTTTATACGAGGCCCGCTGCGTTATCATGCATTTCCAAAGTGGAACGCAAGTTCATTTGGATTGGCCACCCCTGGCATAGACCAAAGGCAATGCTTTCAATACACAAGGATAATAAGTGTTTCGTTCATCCTTCAATGGATCGATTGTTTCAAACATACTAATTAAACGCACATAATTTATAATAAATTCACAATTTTTTTAAAGTTTGTAATTGTATAGATTTGATTAAGCATCAGGTGTATAGAAAATTTAGAGGCTTTTCTTTATTTAAAGGAAAACGTAAATATTAATCAGTGAACTTCTTTAAAAAATACAATAGTAATTTTAGAATTTTATTTCTCTTCTTCTTGTAGACAAAAACAAAAGTATTTTAATTAGAATTATCTTTAGATTTATGTTTCTTTTTCGCATAACCATAATTTGAATCTGAATATAGTTATGCCATATCTTCAAAAGAATAAATTTACTAGAACTAATTTGTTCACAATATATGTATACACACCAGTCTATGAACAGGTTTTGAATTTATGTCCATATTTCTTCTTAGAATATTTTTATTTGTTAAGGAAGTTTATTTCATACTGCAATTTTTGTATATTTTTATTTATTCCACAATAAAAGATGTATGTCACCAGAAAAATTGAGGGAATAATGCAATAGAAATGAATTTAAATGATCTTTCAAATTAAAATGAGCTAAATAATTGCCTGCCTTGATATCATAAGCAACAAACAATATCATCCCAAAGTTAAATCATTGTTGTTAAGAAGCCATTAGCACAGAAAGAAACATAATATGGTAGTGTTACTCTGCTATTAATGTCACCCGTAGTGACGAATCCGATTTCATACCCGTTCCCAAACAAGCCTACATATTGTCAAGTAGCAATGACATATTAAAATATGTAGTAAAAATTTAATTTTATTCAAAACAATATGCAAGTGTAATTTATTTTAAAGTTAGTAATAAAAAAGACATTTTTTGATCACTTTTTTTCAGATAATGAAAAAAATTTTTTTTACCATTCATCTCTTAGTGAACTTTAATTTGTGTTTGCTTTAGATCCATGTTCTTTTAGGGATATGATACATAAATTTCATAATTTGTAAGGAATGTTTTGTGAAATTTTATTAATATAGTTTATTTTAAGTTCTACATAAAAAGAGATCACAGCATAAATACATTTTTTAATTACTCTACCCACACATAATTACCAGCACTTATGCCTAAATATAAATATGGATCAAGTTGATTTTCCTTTATAAAAAAAGCCATAAAATGATTCATATTATATACATAAATTTTAGATGATATAAAATTGATTAGGCAAAAGGATTTAAATGTTGATGCAAAAATTAATTTTTAAATTTAGAATTTTTAAAATGAATTTTTTTTAAAAATAAAACAAGTACCAGTTCTTTCTTAGATTCAATTTTCAATATACTTTTAAAAAATGACAAAAAATACAACAAATTACTACTAAAGAATTTATTAAATACCAGATACACAGAAATACACTAGACATGGAAATAAATAAGACCAGTAATAATTATCAAATGACCAAGATCATTAACAATGAGCATAATTGATTGCATGATGATTCACTTAGTTATGATATTTAAATATTTACAGTTTTCTAAAAGGTCTACATGAGGTCATTTTTAATAACTGTATAAGTTAATAAAAAAGTTGTGTGTGTATATATATATTTAAATTAACTTGAACAATATTTAAAAATAAATTTTAAAACTAATTTTCCTCTAAAATTATAAATATAACAAATAAAATAAAAATCTTATTCTTTATAAACATCAATTTTTAGATTTTATTTTACTCTAACATGTACTAGAACACAATCAATCCTTCTCAAAGTATCATCAGAGATCATGGTTAATATAAAAAAAATTACATCTCAGTTTTCAAAATGGATGGCAAAATCAATTTATAAAAAGACGAGGGAAAAAAACAAGATTATGGAACTAATATCACTTAAAAGGAATAAAAATAAGGCCTTAAAGATGCCTTTCGGTGGTTTTATAAAAGGATCATTTTTAATTATGAATATTGTTATAAAATGAGCATTTCTAATTATGAATATTTTATAAAAGGAGCATTTCTAAATATGAATATTTTATATATTCATATATACAAAATTATGCATACACATAAATTAGTTCAATTGATTATTTATAAAACTAAATGATAAAAATAACATTTCAATAGTCAGCAGTTACTAAATATTTGAACCAGGAGGTGAAAAAAAAAATTGAAATACAATAGATTCTTTCACATCTTGATCACTAGAATAAAAAATAATTAAATAATTACTCAATTTAAAATTGATGTATTAATTTGAATTTATTACATTATGTAGAAGACAAAATATTGTACTTAATAAAATGAAATTGTTTGACTTCAAATTAATAAAGATTATATTTAATTTGCAAAATATTTTTTTCTGCTATGAAATTGGGTATTGGGAATCAAATGACTTAAAAGTTAAAAATTGGGTAATAATTTTTTAAATATTTCTTAAATAAAATTAGATCATTTTATTACAGATAAATTTGTTCCATAATTACAAAAATTGCCCATTTAAAACTAACTAGCAAATTGACCAATAAGATATTTAAAGTAGTTCACAAATGTATACAAGTTTATGTGTATATGCCTACCAGGGAGGATTGTGTTCAGGAAATTTAAGGATTCCAGTCCTAAAACCTTAATGTAACACATTCTGAAAATGTTTATCTCTCTCTGAAATAGATATGCTTAAAGAATTCATGAAACTTCTGTAAAGTGCATTGCTTACATTTGGATAGCTATTTAAAATAATTGCAAGCAATTTTATATTTTTTTAAATACCTTAATTTTAAGGAAAAATTTTAATAAAAATTAAAATTGAATATAACATCTAATTTACTATGTTTTTCTCTTGTAAAATATGCAAAGAAAGTAAAAAAAAAAAATATCTATTTTTTTATAACTAAAATATTAATATTAAAATTTGAAATCCCTATTTCCTCATTTCTTTTTCAGAAAACTAATAATTTTTATAAGTACACTTTTTCCCGCTGTAAGATAGAATAAACCTACAAATTACAATTTAATATACAAATATATAATTTATTTTATAGCATTTTATTAACCATCACTATGTATATTATATTATTACAGATTTTTTTCCTTTCAATAAATTCTATTTGTATTTTACAAATAAAACTGTTTTTTGTCGAAGTATTTTCAAATGAAATGAATTCACATACAACAGTGATTAAAATATATTCATCATCTAAAAGAGAATATTGAATATTGTAAATCCATACATTTCAAAGTCAATAATTTAAAAAATAAACATTGTTATAAATATACAGATTTATGTTAATTATTATGTTATCTTGATGTTAATTCATTTATGCTAACCATCATTAATATTCCATGAGCAATATAAATTATACATCATTCAGTTATCTATAATAAAATATATAAAAAACATTTAAAAAATATAAATAGTACATAATATTAATAAACACCCATAATAACATTACATAAAATTGAAATAAACACCCTCAATAGAATTCGTATAAAAATATTTTGGATTAGTGAAAAAAATTTTTGGAAAACTCAGATGAAGAAAAAGGTTCAAAAATTAATTTTTAGTTTGATTAGCTGTAACTGCGTGTTTTGCATACAGGTGAAAGTAATAACAACGTATTAAAAATAAAGTGGTAGATAGGTGGAAATTTAAAATAAAATTTATATGTCATTAGATGTCACACATTTTGAGAAAAAATAATTTAAATATTATTTCTCAACTATATGCTTGAATCCAGTTTAAATCTAGTTGAATTAGTTTGAAAATGTCATACAAAGCACCCCACGCTTTTATAACAGTGACATTAATTTTCTCGTCAGTAATTTTATTCTTATGTTAACAGTTATTTTTTACTTTTTAGTTTGATTAACTCTAAAAGCGTGTTTTCTAGTTTTTTTAAACTATAATTTATTTTTTAGTTTGATTAACTCTAAAGGCTTGTTTTACATACAGGTGAAACTAATAACAGCCAATTAAAAATAAAGTGGTAGATAGGTGGAAATTTAAAATAAAATTTATATGTAATTATAAGTAACACATTTTGAGAAAAAATAATTTAAATATTATATATTATTTCCTAACAATATTCTATAATCCAGTAGTTGTACATTTATGAATATTTTTCTCGTGCGACGACATCTTAACTCCTCTCTTAATGCTGAAGAGAACAGGTGCTTTGGCCCTTTGAATTATTAAGAAAATATAAAGTATAAATTTATTTATTTATTTATTTTTTTTATACATAAAAGAATTGCAAAACTTTAGAAAGATGAATTCTGTTAATTGCACAATAGTGGAAGAAAGAATATAGATGAATCGCCGACATAAATCGATATAAATAAATGGCAAATTTCCTAAGAATTTGCCATATTGTCAGAAAAACTATTCGACCTTTTTCGCTGAAAAATTGTTTGAGTGTTTAAAGAATTGCTCTAAAAAATTCCGTCAGTTATCACTGTTGTTTTTATACTGTTGATTAAAAATTATATTTTTTTACAATTCAACTGCTTTTGAAACAGCACTTTGAAGACAAATATGGATGAATTAGATATTACATACAATTTTGTAAATGTATTGCATGAAATAATAGATTTTTCATATTCAATTGTTAAATGTAATTATAATAACTGTTTCAGGCTGTGGTTACAGAAATGCCAGGACTATTATAGAGTGATTTGAATAAAATCCGATAGGTAGCGCTGATGTTTCTGCAGTGTTAATTGAAGATTAGATTTATTTACAGCTATTGTGATTTCATTTTACTCTTGAAATCTACAAAATTAAATGAATTTAATATAAATAAACAAAATTTTGTAAGTTTATTTTATTAAATAATAGAATTTTTAATATTAAACTTCTGAATATTTATGGCGATAATTTAATTTGGGTTTTTTTATTGTTCTGTAATGATCTTGAATGCGAATCGTTCAAAATTTCTATTTATTCAATTAAAAAAAAGAATTTATGCTGAAATAATATTATACATGATTCATACAACATTTTTTTTTTTTTTAATATTTGTCAGTAACTAATATATTGGCAAATATAATGGTTCAAACAATATTCATCTTGATTGTAAAATATTCATTCAATAGCTTACAATATCAATTAATTGAATTGCAAAATTTGAATTATGGTAAAAAAAAAAAAAAAAAAAAAAAAAGTTGGGAAAAGGGCAAATAATGTTTTGAAAACTGATGATTATCATTGTGTCTCAATATTTTAATAATATTTAATTTTGTTTTCGTTAAAATAAAAAGATCATTTTGTCCCGAGAAACTGAATATAAAACGTCAAGGACTGAAATACAAGGAAATCGCATTTGCGTGTGCAACTAAGTAATTTAACATATGAAGCATTCCCGAGTCCAATAGCATACAATATCATTATATGTGAAGAGTATTGTACTTTTAAAAAAATGTTACTTTTTTTTTATATCTGTTTGTTTTTAATTTAAGTAACTTTTTTCTTCATTTTTACGAATTATTTCACTTACTTCAAAAAAAATAAATAAAAATTTATTCGCTTGACTATTTTTGAATGAACATGTACGTAAACTTGCTATATACACAATTTTTATTTGTTTATTATCCTTTCGTTCAATCATCGAGCGCTATCTGATAGCACTCTTTTTTTTAACCAACACTGTTTTAAACATTATTCCAATTCGTCGTTCTTCATTTGACGGAGTACCTTAGCCGATTATGGCCTTATAAACTCCTAATCCAGTGCACTAAGGTTCTTTGCAATATAAAAACATTTATAACAAAAACAACACGCAGTGAGCATAATTATATCCGTGTTAGTAAGATAAGAAATTAAAAATAAAACGAGCAGTTAAGAAGTACGGCGCGTCTCAACTTTAGAACTTATATTCACGTTATTTAAAAAAAAAAGTGGTAGGTAACGTGAAAGTTTCAAATAAGATATATGTGTTATTTTAAGTAACAAATTTTGAAAAAAATAACTTAAATGTCAAATATGGGAGTTCATTGACTATAAAACAAGGGTTCATCTATAATAAAGTGGATTTAACAGTTGCACAAAATGCAGCGCCCCCGGTAGCGAAGCACGAAGATTTGAAAATCTCACTCCTAAATAGAGCAAGGTAGGAAAGAAAAAATATTTATTGCAAAGTTATACCCCATCGAAGTTCATTTTAAATTTGCTTGTATAATAAAAAAAAAATAATAAATAAATAAAAACTCTTTTTTTTTTTCTTTAAATTCTTATTTTAACTGTTTATTTTAATAGCCCTCGTCGTATATACAATTTTAAACTCTTAACTGCATTTATAATTTTATTACTGTCAGTAAAGAATAAAAATCGACTTTTTTTTCTCAATAACAGATGTATTTTTTGGCCAACTGTGTACAGCTACGAGCGCGCCATCTAATGGTGCTCCGGCAAATATTGTACGTTGGCATTTAATCGGAGCCAACGAGACTTCTTCGGCCCTGAAACACGTCGTAAAATTGCCGAGTGACTTCACAGGAGTTGGCAGTCAACTCCTCTAGAATTTTCTTGGCGCCACTTTCGTAGCGTGGTGTGTCTTAGCGTGTCTCTGTGAAACAACGTTGTTTTAGTTTAATTATTAGAAATATTTTGTGTTGTATACTTGTATTTTGTACTTTTAATTGCTCAATAACATTGCTTTAGTATTAGTTAAGTATTTTAATTTGTAATTGTAGTGTTATTAAATAATTAGAATAAAATTAGTGAAAGCGTTAAGCCTAGTTATATTTTGCCTAATAATGTTTACATATATTGCATTTTAGAAATTAGTTGCTTATTTTTAAATTTACTGTTGAGTATTTTATACATTTTCAGATGCTATAAATGTTGTATAATAAAAAAATAAGTTTTTTCAAGAATTATATTAGTCTGAAGTTCAAATATTTTTAATTTGTCTTGCAATTTGTATGTGTGTACTACTTAACATTTAAATTATTTAGCAACTTTTCTACATTTTTATTAAAAGTGACAAGAGTGGTATTGAATTTTTGAATATTAAGGTAAGTTGTATTTGCACTTATTTATTATTTTTTTTATCACTTTTTGTTTTAAGCATAAAAATGTTGAATATTAATACTTGTATTATCAAAATTTACAAAGTAAACTAAATCATAGTTTTTTTTTTTTTAGATGGTTAAAAAGTGTTGTGTTCCATGCTGCAGATCTAATTATGATCCAACAGTTTGCATTTCTTGTTTTCAATTCCCCAAAGAGGAAGACAGAAGAAACTTATGGCTTAAGAAAATTATTCGAAAGGATTATTCACTGAGTAGTAAAAATACTGTTTGCATTAAGCACTTTAGCGAGACATTTGTTATCACAGGAGACCATGCTGTTCGAGACGATAGATCTGTTCTAACTGTGAAAAGAATTTATCCAAAATTAACACCTGATGCATACCCATCAATATTTCCAAATCAGCCTGCATATTTATCTAGTGACCCTGTATCGAAAAGAAAATCTCCATCAGAACGAAGAAATGAAATATTAAAAAGGGATGAAAAAAATTTACTGACTGGTGTTTAAATGACATCATTAAAACTTTCCATGATTTCCTAACAGAATTTCCAACAAAGCTAACTAAAGAGTGGCTCTTTATAGTGCAAGAAGATGATGTGTTATTTTATAAACTAAATATATGTAATGGTCAAGCTCCATGGATTAAAGTGTCATTTAAAAAAGACAAATTTAAGTGTGACTGCTTGGCATGGCGAAATAGCATTGAGTAATAAAAGTCTTCATATTCTACAAGGAAACAAGTGTGACAGATGGACCAAATTTGATTGCTTATTAAGTACACTTGGAAATTATGAGGAAAAGAATGTCTGTATTGAAGAGAAATTCAACTACACATTAAATTTTCTTCAGGATGTTAGAAAACAGAAGGAGAAGGAAGAAGGCGAGTATTGTTTTATTATTGATGTTATAATTGAACAAATTAATAATTTGATTTGGACTAAAATTGCATATTCCACAAATTATCTTCAGTTTGTTAGTAAATTTTTTTTCAGTTATCCTTCAGCTTATAATTTTATCCGTAATTCAAAAATTTTAATTTTGCCTCATCCTGTTTATCTTAAAAAATTATCTAACCCATTTAATAATAAAAGCAATCTTGACAATAATAGTCATATATCATATTTAAAGAAAAAGGTTGAATTAATGAAAATGAAAAAAAATATTGCCTTTTACTTAATGAAAGATTCATAAATTCTAATATTTCATATAAAGCTGGTCAGATTACAGGTACTGCTGAAAATTCTGTCTATGAAGCTAGTACTGTTCAAGCTTTTATGATTACATCAGTGTTTTCTAAACATAAAGAAATAATTGCATTAATGCCAGTAACAAATCAAACTGCTGAGGAATTACATTTAAATACTGTAAGAGTTTTAAACCTTTTAAAAGAACTCAACGACACTGTTTTATGTTTAATATCAGATAACAATAGAATAAATAGAAATATGTTTACTAAAATGTATGGTGGTAATTTGAAATGCTATATTCAAAATCCAGTTCAGCCAGAAAAAAAATTATTCTTTTTAATTGACACTGTACACTTAATAAAATCTTATGTTTCTTGTCAGCAAGTTTTTGGATCCGAAGGCAAATTAAAAATTAGTTGGATAGAACTGTATTCTGAAAGAAAAGGGGAATTCAAATTAAAATCATTACAATCTTTTAAATCCGATGAATTCAATGGACAATTCAACATTCCAGATGTTCTATACGAAACATTTAATTCACATGATGATACCGAAATAAATATAAGTGAGAAAGCAGTTTTAATTAGGAGGATTTGTAGGTAGGCAAGTTTGCAAATTTGTTGTTGACATCATTGTTCAAACATACTTAATATTTTTAAAACTTATTAGCCATAAATATGAAAGTATATTTTTGAGTGTAAAAATCAGAAATCTTTATTAGAACAATTAGTTTTTGAAATATTGGGTTTTATATCTATAATTCCAGAAACACAATGTTTTTGTACAACTAAGGCAGAAATTTTAACAAAACATTGTTTATCTGTTTCAGTTAAAATTTTTATTAATAATTATGTTAAAGTAAGATCCCAAATAAAAGAAAATTGCCAACTTTAACCTCATAATATAATGAAAAATGCCTTTTGGCTAGTTTGAAAGTGTGTTAATATAATTACATTTGGTATCAGTTTACAATATGATTGCATGTATTTTCTATATTTGCCTTAGAATAAAAAAATATTTCATTATCTAAAAATTTATTAATATGCATCTAGGTTTCATTATGTATATCATTGCATATATCTTGATTTTATTAATTATTTTTTGTTTAGCAATAGAAGTTTTTTAGAGTAACTATGTTTTTGTATAAGATTAATATAAAGGGATAATATCCTAATGATTGAGCTTTGTGTTTGACTAGAGATATTCTGGCATTCATTAAGCTATAATTTTTTGGATATCCCAAAGTGTTTCACTACAACTAATTTTCATGCCATAAATGTAAATAATAAATTATATAAATATAGTATAAAAAAGAATTATTCTTAACAATCAAATGAAAACTTTTAGGATTGAAATACATAAAATTTAGCAGAGAAAAAATTATTTTCCATTTTTATACAATTTGTATAGATAAATTTTAACTCCACTAATAAATGAAAATTTAGAAAATGCTTTTTGTATTATATATACAAACTATAAGGGTTATTTGCTTACAAATTTTTTGAAATAAACTATTTTATTAAAATAATTCATTTCTACCACTATAGAAAATTTTAATGAACAAAATAAGATAAAAATTATTTCAATTGGGGAATTAATCTTTTTTAATAATTGTATTTATATTCGTTGTAGATTTTCGGAGTGCATTGGTCGCGCAGTAATATAATCAGTATTAGTGCATATATTAGTATACAATCATATTACAATATATTAAAATATCATATTATAAAATATAAAAAAACAAAAATATCCTGGAACTTCATAAATAGCTATAAAATATGTTTGTAACACATTATATATATATATGTGTGTGTGTGTGTGGCTAATAGGGACTGTATAAAAAATTCTCGCTTAGAAAATATGTAAATCAAAATTTTACAACATAGCACTACCTCACATTTAATAACATTGGTGGTAATAATTGAGTAATATAATATAAGGCAAGCTATCAATTGTATTTATTTATTTTTTTAAATTTTCATGTTATTTTGACAGCCACTACCATTTACTTTTTGAATAATGCTTTTTAATTAACTTTTATTTATAGTATGCATTTGACAGAATTTTTTTTATATACCAGACAAAAAACCACTTTTGTAAGTTATCACCAGTTTGGCAAATAGACGAAATGTGAAGGAGGTCAAAATATAATCCAACCTTTTTTTTTTGTTCAAATAAGATAAAAACATTTTTTTACACTATGAAATATTCCAAAAATTCAAATATCTCATAATCAGTATTGTGATGTATTAAAAGTTTTATGCCAAAAAGTATGTTTTAGAGTTTGATTGTCATATAAATGACATTTATAAAATTTAAATTGAATTATTTGTGAAATATATTATCTGGAATTATTTGGGAAATATATTATTTACGTCATTCTGAATTAAAATTGTGATAATCTTCATTATAATTGACATACATGTAAATGAAGTAACAAAAATAATTTTTTTTAATGTCACACTCCAGCGGCAAAAGTCTGTTTATGCTGCACTAAATTCAGTATTCTTATTAGATGGGGAAGATAGATAATTTACTTAAAAGATATCAATCTCATCAAAATATTAAATATATATGTACAAAATAACTTTTGTTTGAGAAAGTATAGTTCAGTTAAATAATTGCAATGTTTTCACAATCTTGAACTTGAAACAATTAATGTATAATTCTTAAATTTATGCCACATAAGAGAAGCAGTTTTAATTTATCCATTTCAAATCAAGAAAATATGCATGTAACTCAAATTTCTACAATGTTTACTATTATTATTTTTTTAAATTTAAATACCTTCTTGTTAAAAATAATGAAAACAAATTTGTTGATATAATATTTTCGTTACCATTGTTTTCCTGCAATTTGAAATTTATTGTAGAATTTATGAGATGTTTGAACAAGATAATAAATATGAGTTTTTCCTTTCTACATATAAAGTTTATGCACTGGTGGTGTTTTTTTTCTAAAGCTGTCTACGTTTTGTGATATACTTCATCAACCATTCATTATTAAGTATAACTTCTAACCAATAGACAGTCCTCTATTACTTATCCTATGCATAAAATGTATAATTGGGGTGGAAGTAATGATTTTGATTTTTTTTAAAAAAAGTACTTTCAAAAACCATTATTCAAAATTTTATCAATGAAAGGAAATTTGGCGACATTAAAGAAATACAAGTTTCTAGGAAAAGGAACCACGAAAAGTATCTAGATATCCATTGGTTCAATTTGTCGCATAATAAGCCTGGAGTTTTAGAGTTAAAAGTTGACCAACATTGAATATTCAAGTTCAAGGATTCCATATATTGCATGTATAGGCTTGTAAAAGGTTGATGCTTCACCACTCGCCCTACTATTTACCCCCTTTTTAAATTTAAGTATCCTCTAATAATAATGCTACACATAGAATTACAAATTTTTGAGGATTGGAAGTTATCAATTATATTTTTGGGAAAATAATACTTCTGCCTAGAAAATTTATAATAAAATGAAACAACAAAAAATTCTTTCATATTGCCTTAAAAAAAAATTGCATAAATTCCTGTTTCTTGAATGTTTTCATGTAAAAATTTTAATTTCATTAATTATTTACAAAATATATGTATTAATTATTTTATATATGAATATTTTATTATCATTATAGCATACAATGTAAAGTATTTTGTTGATAATACAATTATTTTACTTAAATGTGGCCTGTAAAATAATTGTGAATTTTGTAATAGATCTAAGTTTGCATAATTTCTGCCATAGTTAAAAATCTTCATGTGAACAATCGTTTGTTGAATAACTATTACTGCTATTCATTATATACTAATTTTTTTTAAATATATTAAATTGAAAAATTAATTTTTAGCAGAATTCTTTATTATAGCAATTTGTACTTTTGTTGGGGATTTAAAAAAAAAAAAACACAATAGCATAGATCAAACACCCTAAAATAAAAATAACAGCATCAACAAAACCTTCTGTGAGTTAAATAACTTTTGACATTAGGGAAAAATTGTAAATACATAATCTATTAATTAAACTGTAAATACAAACTCCAATACAAGCTTTGTCCACATCCGGAAATACAACTGCAGCACCAACAGTGCATAGTATCAATTTTAGCATGATTCACAAATATGCATAAATACTAGTCACATAATCATAAAATTGTTTTTTCTTTTTTTATCTAACTTCGCTTCCATCTAACAGAAAGCGATTAATTACGATTTGGCACTGTCCTTGATATGATATTGAATTTGCATTAGGCCTGAAATATATGGAACAAAAGATTTTACAAATAGTGGTAACTTGGTAGCTGGTGAATAGAATACTCGATTTTTGGTTGTATTAAAAATATAATATGCAACTTTTCAATTTTTAGAACACGTAATAGTGAGTAAAGAAATTCTGAAACAAATTTCAACAATAAAAGTAATAAATATAAAATTCTTTTTAACGTTTATTCAACGTTATCGTGACTTTCGTCTTTTTTCGACATAAGATTGTGTATTCTTAATATGAATTTTTGAAATGTACATAACATTACAACCTAAATAAAAGTTTTTATAATATATAGAATAAATCAAATTAATATATTTTAATAAAGGACACTACTGAAATTTCATAATTGTGATATAGAGAGAGGGTAAAGTATAAACAAATTTATTTATTTTTTTATTAAATAATAGAATCTGCCATAAAAATATAAAAATTTCATGTTAATTATTCCGCTATTGTTTGTTAAATTTTTCCTATTAAATTATTGCCTTTCTTTATTTACTTATAATATACTTTAATACTTTACTTAATTTTTTTTATTTAATATACTTTATTCTAATGCTTTTAATTTCTAATTGAAACAAAAATTATAAAAATGAAAACAAAATATGACTAGTTTTTCTTTTAGACTTTATACTATAGAGACTCTGAAACTATAAACAAAGAGATGATTTAATTTATTTCGGGGAAATACCTGTTAAGAATATTATGCCGGTTAAGCAAATACCTTTGCAAAAAAATTATAATACCAAAATGTGATCTGTGACTAATCACTGGTTATTTCAATTGAATGACAAGAACAAATGATTAGGTTAAAGCATTGTCTATTGACAGCATTGACGTCCAGCCAAGAGCCCAAGGAAACCGAAATCATTTTAGATGTGTGCTCATTGCACTCTCCATGATCATTACCGAGAGGAGCAACATAATTTACAGATTTAAAAAAAAACTATTTCATATGTTACGGCAACTACAGCATCGGCATAATATTTCTATTTTTTTAAACGGCATATCGAATACCCTCCTGCATTTTAAACAAAGCAATTGATTTAATTATATTGTTTCAGGAATACAATTGCAAGAATATATATATATATTTATTTTTTATTTTAGATAGACACGCATTTTTTTTTTTAGATATATACGTAACAAATCGCTACAGCACATATGTAGAATATTCTTTTTAATTTATTTCTTTAGCGCCATCTATTGACACATTTGAAGAACTAAGCTCCTACCAATCAACCAGCATTTCATGATATTCCGGTTTCAATGTTTACATTGTGAAGTCGTATTTACGAACGGAATTGCAAGATGTGATTTGAGTGAATCTGCCATTACATTTTTTGAACATTTACTCTAGAACAAAATATTGAGTAAAATAGCAAAAGTATAATCTACATAAATGAATAACCTTCTCCTTTTTATGTTACCTTGCTATTTTTTTCTTCTTCTTTTTTTGTTGTTGAATTCATTCATTGTTCATTGCTTTTAAATATAAATAATCTAATTTCGTTATTAAATGTTAATTATATCGACTTTATTTTAAGATCCCCCCCTTCTTGTATTCCATTTACGCCAAAGCACTTGTAAAACTGAAATGAATGTATTATTTTTACAACAAAATAGGATTATTAAAAATAGGACAGCCCAGGCCAAGTAATAGGATTATTGTAGATTTTAATGGAAGGAGTATTAAAAACCCTTTTTCACGTAAATAGGCCTGAATGGCCGAGTGTCTAGCGCTCTGGTGCCTCTGGCTTCGGGTTCGAGTCCCGGCGGTGCCATGGATGTTTGTAGTGGTTCGGAATCCACTTTAAGCCGTAGGTCCCGGACTCCTATGACTCTAAGAGCGTCACGGAGCGACTTCTACTTACGGGTGCTTCATCAGAACAGAAGCTGCACCCTTCTTCCCTCCTTCCATGAGGGACACGCCAACAACAGCAACGTAAATAGTACTGGTCTCAACAAATTCAATCGAATTTTCCACTTAATGAGCAGCCATTGCTCAAGCTGATCAATATAATTCTGAAGATTCGTGCTGTTAATATGTTCAGAGACCTATTAGTAAGTTATTAGCAAACGATAACTCGT
>BPLQ01011782.1:0-44916 GCA_021605075.1 Caerostris darwini
GACTTTCTATAATATAATTAAAAAAAAGTAGGAATTGACTTAATTTTTTTTTTTTTATATTACTTGTTGTAACTTTTAAAATGAAACAAATTTATTTTCAGAATATATATATAAATACAATTTAATTGTAAACTTACTTTGACAAAACGTATTTGTTAAAAATTTTCCTGTTACCATTCAACATTAAAATCAGATGATCAATTTGTCCATAATGGGGCAAACATTTATTTTAAAAATGATCAACTTGGTTAAAATTTTTCATATTGCAAATACATTTCCAATATACCTTTACGATGAAGGAAGCTTTAGAATTGGTAAATCATTAGCTAACATAACCAATTAACTCAAAAAGTGCAGCATTTATAAATTCAAAAGGTTAAAACAGTGTATTGACATCTCATAAAATTCAAGCAATCAGAATTGCAATATTTAATCACAAAACGCTTCTGAAAGGCTACAAAAAAGTATGAGGTTTATGAAGTGGTTCCTATACATAATCTCTTGGTCTGTTTGTTAAAATGTCTTAAAATGTTTAAGCATTGAATTGATTAAAAATCACATTAATTTTTGGGAAAATAGTAACATAGAATCATGCTTAAAAATAAATCTATTATTGTAAAATTAAATTAAAATGCTTTTTGCTTATCTTTTAATCATAATATTTTTATGCCTGTTGTAGAAGAATGATTCGAATTTTCTAACATACGAAAAAAAGACTTTCAATCATTAACATGTTTAAGCAACTGCGAAAATATTGAAGACGAATTATGTGCTGTTCTTACGGCAGTATATAAATAAAAATTATGTTTTTACTGCTGTCTTTTTGATATTCAATAAGGATTAAAATTTAAATTCCATAGATGATGTATGCAACAGAAATATTTTATTTTTGTGGGGATCTAAGCGTATTATTTAGGCCATAGATTATTTTTATAGTGATAAATATTATAATAATACAATTATAAAAATTATTTCATTTCAGATGAGATTAGTAGCAATAATACTTTAAATATAAACTCATGTTTTTGCAAATTGCAACACCATGAAGGACTTACGCGAGTGAGCTGAAATTTTCAGGAAATGTAAATTAGCGCATGATATGCAAATGATTAGAATTTCAAATCCGTAGCGCATGCGTATGCTGAGCAGCGCCCTCTGAACGGCGGATGAATAAATAGATGGCTGTAGCGAGGCGTGTATGGTTATCGGTGGTTATCTGATAGTGGTAAACGTTAGTTCAATCGTTACTTATGCCTCTGCGACGAAAGAGAGCGAGATTTGAACAACTTACAGAGTTTGAACAGGGGAGAATCATCGGCCTTCGTGCAGCTGGATTGTCTTATCGTGCAGTAGCCGATCGTGTGCAGCGTAAGAGCAGCACAGTGATGCGTCTTTGGAAGCAGTTGACGGACGAGTGTCGGACAACTCGGAAATCCGGGAGTGGACCCCGAAATGTGACGTCAACTCGCGATGATAGAAACCTGGTCCGCATGGCGCTGACGGAACGTACAGCTTCCTCTAGACAATTGGCAGCACAGTGGTCAATAGCTACAGGTGTTTCATTGTGTGCTTCATCAATTTGTAGACGTCTGCTGCAGCGTGGACTGCACACAAGGTTCCTTATACAGGATCCCTCTCACGCTAAACCATCGCCACCTGCGCCTACAATGGGCCGCTCAGCATAGAGACTTGCGTGCTGATTGGCTGCATGTCGTGTTTTCTGACGAATCCCGCTTTAATTTGTGGTACCATGATTGCCGCATTCGTGTCAGACGCTATGCCGGTGAACGCCACCTTCCGGAGTGCATTAGTGAACGCCACAGTGGACAAACACCAGAGTTATGGTCTGGGGTGCCATAGCATATCATGGACGATCTCAATTGCTAAGAATTGTGGGCAATCTGAACAGAAACCGGTACATCAGTGAAGTTCTACAGCCCTAATCTGTTCCATTCCTTCAAAGCTTGCCAGGCGCTGTATTTCAACAGGACAATGCCAGCCCTCATATCGATAGGACTATTCAATCGTTCTTTGCAACGCGGCAGGTACAGCTTCTTCCTTCGCTTGCGTATTCCCCGGATATGTCGCCGATTGAACATGTGTGGGATTTCGTTGGTCGGCGTCTCGCTCGTGATCCTCGTCCTGTTGCTTCTGCAAACGAACTTTGGAGCCCATACAAACAATTTGGACTGCTCTTCCTCAGGCAGACACTCAAAATTTGTTTGACTCCATGCCACATCGTGTAGCAGCACTTATTGCGGCGCGTGGTGGTTATACAAAATACTGATTCCGATCTTGTTATTGTTTGTTTGCTTTGAACATTTAATCATTTATTTGTACCACTACCACTCAACTGTATTAAATTCAATTCTATTATGAAGAATACATGGTGTTGCAATTTTCACAAACATGAGTTTAAATTTTTATAAGTGCTCTAATTCGTAAGTAGATTTAAATACATGTACCTAATTTGAATATACATATATATACACGTCATGGAGTTATAACTGTAAAATTATGTGGATCAAAGCAACTGGTTAATTAATAATAGTAATATATGTTACTAAAAATACAATAAACAGAGAGTTATCTCACAACAAGCCTTTTCTTGAAAAATAAAATCAGTATTCGTATTAAGTTCATTTTTTGTTAATATCCACTGCTGGATGCAATGGACAGATCACTGATGAACAGAGGAGAATAAGTTTGAGGGCATTTTACTCATCTAGAAATTGATATATATTTCAAAATAATCCCAATAATTCACAGATTTTTAAAAAATTATTTCAAATTATTCTATTTCCAAACTCATGATGAGTTCGATGACATCCTGTTGTAGTGTGTATGTTATTTCATGAAAACAAAATTACCAACAATAAGAAATTCAGAAATAAATGGCAACGATACAATCATAAATTAGATGCACCTGTTGTGAAGAATATATTTTCGTTAATATTTGTAGTGCAAGGTTATTCAGTGACAATTATAATATTTTACCTATTTCGAAGTAAAATTTCAGTTAAATATGTTTGCTCCTACTACTTTCCCAACCTCCAAATTATGGAAATGCAATGTATGTAGAACACCATTTCTATTTTTAGAACTTTTAATAAATCCTTGCTATCAACATAGTAGCATGCCTTATGTGTGTGAACATTGTGGAAGAGTAACGAAATATTGGAGTGAATTCAAAAATCACCAATTGAAGCACACCGGCGAGAGACCTCACGTCTGCCAAGACTGCGGAAAAGCATTCGCACTGAAGGGTGACCTGAAAAGACACAAGATTAACCATTTAGAAAAGCCTTTCTGTTGTAAGGAGTACGGCAGAGGTTTCAAAGGCGAACAAGATTACGACAGGCATAAGCTAACTCATATCAAAGAGAACCTCACGTTTGTGAAGTGTGTAAAAAAACTTTCACATGCAAGAGTAAATTAAAGGAGCATATGATATCTCATACAGATATACGACCTTATGTTTGTGAGATTTGTAGTAAAGCATTTAAATACAAACACAATTTGGAAAGGCATGTGAACAATAGTTGCCGAAGTTCGCCTGCCAACACAAGTCTTGCGCTCATATGGAGACCCGTCCCAGACCTCATGTGAAGGCACAACTGACAGAAAATAGTCTTCTAGTCAAAATTTACACATGAAAAAGAAATGAAATTTGATCGTTCATGAAGATTTCACAAACAGAAGAGATGCTTTCTTTGCTACATTATTTAAAAAAAGGATTGTGTGGAATAATATATAATAAGGATGTAATGTGAGAAAAGTTTTTCCCAATTTCTGAAAGTTCGTAATCTGATGACATATTTAAATTTAAAAACATTATGAAATTTTAAACTTGATAAATGAAATAAATCTGTGAATAACTTTAATTATTCTGTGTAAACAGTATCATGATTTGTAAAAGAAATACTCGATTTGATCTTTACAATAACAGGCCTGTATTTTGACAATCATCTCAGAAGCCTTATTTGTTTTTTAATAAATATCTTGAACTTTTAAATATCATGAAATATTTTCATAATGAAAAATGTTTATTTTAGTCAAATTTTCATTTTTAAAACTTTTTTAAGGATTATCATATCTAGTCCATTTTAAGTTTCATAATTATTTCATCTTATTCAGATAAAATCATTTTTCATTTGTAATCGGTGAAATTTTGAACAATTAATTTTATACTTATGTTTTACCAAACTGTACTATTCGTTACCTACGAATTTGTGTTACGTTTGGGTATATAAATGTTTTGTTATATTTCTTTGTATGCGTATAGCTGCTAGCTTAAATCCTTCTGTGTTGTTACTTTCATGCACAAAATAAGTAATATTATATTCTTCATAAAAGAGATGTTTCTATTTTAAGAATTTTGTAATTTTAAATATGTGCTAATATGTCAAACAAAATAAATATTCAATTTCTTAAAAAATTATCTTAATTTGTTATTAATTCAGACGTAACAAAACATATTTTATTATAAAACAAAATTTCTGCAAGAATGTATTATAGTTAAGGGATTCCATGAATTTTATAATTTTAAATTTAATAATCATGACATTTTGATAATTTTAAATTTAATAATCATAATGATCTTAATACACATTACCATATAATTTGTTCAATTCAATGCATGCAATGCAGAAATTTTTTAACTAGTAAGGCTTTATTTCTATAACTTAATATTCTGTAATGCTTTAAATGCTTGTTTCATTCTATTTTAATTGCTAATTTATTTTGACAAAACATGTTTGATACGAAAATTGATCATTGGATTTTTCCATTTTTTTGAAAACGTAAATAAAGCACTATTTATTTTGAAGCATAAAATTGTAAGTGTATATTCTTCATCTTTTGAACATGAATCTGATCGAAAATGCTATTCATTTTCAATTTCAAATTAGCATTCTTTTAATATATTCCGGGTATCTTATTACGCAATAGAGTGTGATTTTGTAATATAAACACATGCGAGAATGAAATTAAATTTTTCGCAGTCTAATCTTAAGTGTTCAAAGCTGGTCTTAAATTATAGCTTTTCAGGTTTTACTTATGTTTTTAAAATACATGAATTTTATATTTACAATTTGTAATTTTGTAAAATATACGCAAATTTGTTGTAAGTTGAAAAGCATTTTAATATTCGTCCTTCATTCCATAATCCTCAACGCACAGGACAAACTTACGATCAATTTAAAATTGCAATCTAACTACACACAAACAAGTAATATGAAAAAAAAATTTTAGTCAATTAGTACTTTTTTTCACTATATTGCAGAAAGTCCTTTATAAAAAAATTTTCATTCATTTTTGTAAGTTTATCTGGCGTCATCTATTGGTAGATATGCAACTTAAATCTAAAAAAAAACTAAAATTAATTAATTAAATTTAATTACTGAATTAATATTTAAAAAAACTGTATTAACATCCAGTGTCAGCCACTGCAAGTTAAAAAAAAGGTATTTGAACTTGAGTGGGTGAATAAAAAGTATTCTATTAACCATTGAAAATTTGAATAATATATATATTGGGAGAGTGTGAGCTAATAGAAGGAATTGAAAGAAATGATGAAAAAACTTTAACCAAATTCTCGGATGAAGAATGAAGCGAAAATGTTTAAGAATACTACAGGCAGGCACACAATTTCTGTTAAATATCAAATAACAACCAGTGAAGGAATTGGTAGGCTTACAACTATTTAGGAAACACAATTTTTAGAAAACTTTATTTGAAGAATGATTTTGTTCAATTTTTCATGTAATTCATCTTAACATAAAGAGGGATAAACTTCAATGATATAAAACCATAGTAGATTAACCTGATACTGCTATGTCAAAGTTTTCAACAGTGTTTGCTATACATTTAAATATAGGTCTGGATCTAATTAACGATAGTGTGGAAAAACAATGACTTGAGAGTGGTCAACCAAACCAAGTAAGAATATATTTGATAGAAAGGAAGCACATGAAATAAGGTCCGAGAACTAGCAGCTCCTAGGCAGCAGGAAAGTGACCTTATAATACAAACCAAAACAAGCCAGAATATTTGATAGAAAAGAATTGGTTTGGTTTGATTCGCTTTAGTCATTTGTACACACTTCAGTCTAATTAGACCGATACACACAGTTTAACGAGGATTCCGAACAATTAAAGTACATCCATGTCATCACCAGGATTCGAACCTGAGGCAAGAGAGAAAACCACAGAAAAGAAGAGGAGAAATTAAGGTCCGTGAACAGGATACGTTACCAAGTGATAAGATGTCCAGCTAATGTAAAAGATTGCTCATGTTCGAATATGATGTCGGCGTATGTTGCCGTGAAAGAATTAAGTGACACGGGGATTCGGATGAGAATGGGACACGTTGTGTAATGCATCTGGTATCGACTTCCTTTTGTTTAGTGAGAGTTTTTGATGATTTCTCTCTAGGATATGCAAATGCGGAGAAGTTAAAGTGAAATCTTCCCATGAACACCCATCGACAACGCTCTCTGGTGCATATCAGACGAACAAGAAAATTATAATATTTATAAATTTTAAGGTCATTTCTTTACGTTTGGCTTGACACATTACTGTCATTTTTTGCACACTTTGGCCTAATTAGACCGGAACCTGCAAATTAAAATCAATTCAGAACCACTAACAAGCATCTATACCATCGTCAAACTTGCTTTGAAAAGCACCAATTTCACAAGCTACTAGAATATTTAAAAGAAGTATACTGGAGTCGTATCTTTTATCAATAATTACTTATTTGATCCCTTTTTTGTCTATATTAGCAATTGCAATACAAGGGATTTTATAATTAAGTAGAACTTTATTGATAAGTCCTTTGTCTGAGTTTAATCATTTTCACATAAGAAACATTATTTAATATTTATTCTTCTTTCTCTCATCAACAAAGCATCTGGCGTTTCCTTTAAATATATTTTGTTGTTGTTCTTGGATTAGCCAGTGAACACCTATTCGGTTACGTAATTGCTGTATTAAAATTGTTTATATTGGATCTGAACATTTGAAACTTGTTTTAATTTTATTTAGACATGTACAAAAGTATACATCTGTACTTTTACTTGTGTTTTTATTCCGTTTTTAAATATTATTCGCAACTATTTTCTTTGACTATTTCTGACTAAATAACTGCGATATTTTATCAGGGATTTTATGCAGTGTTTTAATATATATTATTTATTTATATATTTTTTACATTTTTTTATTTTTACTCTTTTTTGAACACGTGAAATAATTAATGTATTATTTTTTTAATTTTTGCTGCAGAACTATGTAGAAGACATTCAAGTCAAAGTAAATTTGAAGAATCACAAGACTTATATTACTTACACCGTTACCTCTTGAGTATGTACATAAAAAAATGCATATTCTTTTAACTAAAATATAAAATGGACATCATTTTTAAATTTGATAATCTATGTTGATTTACATTCACAAAAATTATTTAATAATCGTAGTTTAAGATCGTATTTAATAATTTTTGCAATTTTATTAAATTGAACACCAGATTTTATTAAAATCAACCCAGAATTTTAGTTATCAATTCTGAAAAATTTTCCAGATTTTAGTTTCTCCTCTATGATTAAGTTCCTGATATAGTGCGTAGTTCGTAAAGATAAAAAATGTTCATCAAAAAGAATTCGTGCAAGACAAAAAAAATTGGCAACACAGAATGTGAAATAAGCGGTTTCGTAGAAAAATGTTCAATCAATATCGAAAAGTTGCAAGTGAAACTGCATTTGACGTACTCTTTTAAATTTTATTTTTTTTAATTAATCTGAATAACCAAGTCTTCAATATGTCTTCTACGGATACATCATCTGACGAAATTGAATTTGAATTCCAAAAAGAATTGGAAGAGCATTTCTCCAAAGAACATCTAAAGACGAGTCACCAATGCCGATACTGTGAAAAGACGTTTCCATCTAAGAGTCATGTGGAGAATCATGAGAGAATCCATACAGGTGCGAAACCCTTTGTTTGTAAACCCTGCGGCAAGAAGTTCAGTCTAAAGCACCATTTGAAAAATCATAAGAAAATCCACACTAAAGAAGTGAGACACATTTGTGGAAAATGTGGGAAAACATTCAAATTCACTCGAGAGAAATTTGTGATTGATCTTAAGAAATTTCACACCGGTGAAATGAATCATATTTGTGAAGAATGTGGTAGAGCATTCTCTTACAACTCACAACTCACCGCACACAAGAAAACTCATTCTGATGAAAGATCTCAAGATTGTGATAAGTGTGGAAAAGTATTAAAATTAAAACACCATTTGAAGAGACATAGGCTGTCTTGTACCACAGAGAAGTCTGGGAAACACGGAGACGGCATATGCTCCTCCGAAGACTCATCTGCCACCTCTGAGGACACACCCAATACATCTGAAAACTAGTCATATTTTGGGCAGAGAAAATATAATTTCAATAGAAAATGAATATATTAGTAAAAGAAAAAATTAGTTATTGTGTTTTCAAAAATATAACAATGTCTTGTCTTGCTACTGTCCTTTATAATATTTCTTATGCAGATTAATGAAATTAAAAAACGTAATCCTGTCTAAATTGAGTCGAGATTTTACTGTATGTTAAGTTAAAAATGTATTGAGGCAGGTTCAATTTTATAAAACATCACATCAATTGAATAGAAAAATTGTGTATTTTAAATAAAAGACAAGCATTATGTTTTATGCAGCATAAGTATTGTTTTAAACTGAAAAAAAAAAATTTTTAAAGGTTTTTTTAGGTTTGACTAGAGTTGTTCAACTGTCTGAAATTGTTTTACACTATTAGTTGTTTTTATAATTATGCTTATTTTTATATTGTACAAGCGTTAATTAATCTGAATATATTACTCAATAAAATTTTATATGTGTAAAAAGTATTTTTATTATTGATTCCGCAGTTTTAAATTTACTTAGCATTATTTTTCGTTTTGCAAATGCATGCAAAGGTATTTTCCTACTAGTGTAATAAGCTGTATTCAGCTAAAACCTTTTTCAAATCCTATTTATTAATTATATTCGCACTATTTATAAAGGTATACATAACAATCGTACAGAGTATATTAAACATTTTAAGTAACTTAATTTTTATTTAAAATATGTATGCCCTTTACAATTCTTGAAGCTCAAATAACATGTTATAGTTAAACATAATACCTCATAATTCATACAAAATTAGAGATTATGATTCTAAATGTATAAGAATAAAATTATTAGAAATACAAACTTATTATAAAATTTCATTAGCAACGCTGATTAATTTGTAACCAGAATATCACTAAAATTGAAATATTTTTAACTAACGAGTTAACTAAATTTTACATATATATAGTGAAATATTATATAATTAAGATATTATCGTTAATTATTTAAATATTTATTTTATTTTAAACTATGATATATATTACAAAATACTGCATTTTGCTTCATTAAATATACTCATTTTAAAATTTTTATTTAAATGAACAGAAAAATATTAACATCAGGACATTTTAAATGACATTTCCTCAATAAATTTTAGATTAAATACTTTATATTACAAGTATTTTACGAAATTACATGTATTGCTTGCATTTCTAATTTTTAATTATATTTATTTTTAAAGAATGTCCAGTTTTTAATTTAGTCTGTTTTAAAGTGATGTTCAGTAAAGTTCTTGTTAAGACATTATGATACATATTACCTAATTTGTTTCTCAAGTACTCAATGGAGAATATTTTTTGAGAAAATTGTTTGTCTCTGTTTTTAGAGATGGTTTCGTGTTTATCGTAATTTTATAACATAAATCAAAGTTGTTTTATTAATTGGTCTCTTCAAATAATATAATCCAATAATTTTGCTTATTATTCAATAGTATTATCTTCAAAATCTAACAAATAATAAGGATAATTAGTTATTTTTTTCTGTTAAAATAAATTTTATTTTTAATAGATCTCTGAATCTAAAAAACATGAATGAGTCGTACTTTGTAAGAATGTTAATAGCGCATCAAATTAAAGTACACTTATTTATAGTGAATAATGTATTTTAATTATTGAGCTTTTATTTGAATACATTTTCCAGATATTATTGTACGCATCTAAATTTCTTTCAGTGCAAGGATTCTCGGATTACTAACATACTCGATGCAATTCGTAAGGAAGTGAACCACTCAATTGTCGCGGATCACGAGCGTAGTTTCTTTTCTGATTATTATCCAACTGAATTTATTAAAAAAAAAAAAAAAAATTCTTTCCATAAATGTGTCGGTTTCGATTTTAAACATCTGAAAGTTATTTTAACAGTATACATAATCTCTAAAAATTTTATAAAAGAAAAAAAACCTGCATTTGTTATTGAGATTCATGTTTAATCTCCATTAGAATTTAGAAAGGTGGTATTTTAGTCGTTCTCAACATTCATTAAATTAGGGCCTGAATGGCCGAGTGGCTAGCGCTCAGGCCCTCCGTACTACAGGTTTCGGATTAGAGTCCCGTCGGTGCCATGGATGTTTGTAGGGGTTCGGAATCCACTTTAAACCGTAGGTCCCGGTCTAATATGATCGTAGATTGTAGCGGGGGCATTGTTACTCCGTCTCCGTGGCTTATCTTCAAGTTACACGCGTCCCCTGGTTAACGTAAGGTGAGTAACGTCTGTGCAGCGGTTGCCTTAAGGCATCCAAGACCAATCTGTCTAAGTGTTTGCCAACTGCATTAGAAAGAAAAAAATATCAGATTCCCATGTAAATTGTTCCAAATAGGTATATATTTATCTAAACGGATGCAGCTTAGGTTTCATTATTCTATCAAAAATGAAAAAAAAAACAAAAAAACTTGCTCTATTGAAATATAAAATTTTAACCGATTACGAAGCAAAAAAATCTAAAAACATGGAATACGATTTATCTAAGTTTTGTTATTGAAATCATATATTGGTGGTTTTAGTAAAACTGGTTATTAAAATTTAACAAGCATTTTTATCTTTTTGGTTATAAATACAGTATATAAAATGTACGAAATTCTTTTTTTTAAATATTTCGTAATCGGTATCAATAAAATATCTTCGACTTTGAATATTCAAATTAGTTTCAAGTGGAGTTTTACTGAAGAAAATCTACTAGTCTCACATTTCACTGAGTTGCTCTGTAAACAGCCCATCATCGAGCAACGAAAATTAGGATATTGTTCTTTAAGAATACAACCATTTAACCCTTTGCACTCGAGGGCTTTCGGAACGGAACCATTTAAATTATTTCATTATTAAATTATTTATTATTTTCCTACGATCATATTCACATGTAAGTTTGCTATACGCATTAAAAGAAACGCATTATTTATGTTGTTATTTGCATTGTCTCCGTAGCGCAGCCCTCGAGCTTGAAGACAAATTTTAAATGGCTCCGCTCCGGAGCCCTCGAAAGCAAAGGGTTAAATCTACCCCTCGATTGCGTCCGCTTCGAATCCTGTCTGTGGCATGGATGTTTGTTGGAGGTTTGGAATCGAAATAGCTTCAAGTGTGCACAAAATTATCGTAGAGCGACAAACCAAACCTTCTGTGATGCACGCATACTAAAGTTGAATCTGATGTGTATTTTCCCCTTCTTGCAGCGATTGGAATGTTTAAAGCGATCAAATGTATCTCCTCGGTTAATGAATTGCGATTTCGATAGGAAATAGAATTCAGTTATTAACTCTTATTCAGAACTGTTTTCAATGACTATTCTATTGACTAAATACCTGCGATTTTGTTACTAGCATTTTATGTAGTGTTTATTTTATTTATTTTTATTAACAAATACATATTTATCTCTTTTCCGAGCCAACGGCCGTACCATGCTGAATATACCGGTTCTCGTTAGATCACCGAAGTTAAGCATCATTGGGCGCGGTCAGTTTTTGCCGTTGGCAAATTTGGGACCTGAATGGCCGACAGCGCTCTGGCGCTCGGTGCCAATTAAATGGAGGTTTAATTTAAGCCGTATTTTGCTGTAAGATGCACGGAGCAAAAGTCAATTCCCCTTCAATCATGAGTCCATATGGGCTTGTGGGCTTGGCCAGCCAAGTGGGATAAGAAACAACAACAACATCTCTTTTCCGTACACTGGAATTAAATAGATTTAATTTTGTTTTTGCTGCATAATTCAGTATAAGACTAGCAAGTTTTTAACTGATCAGTTACACAACTGAATTAAGTACGTCTCCCATTGAAAATTGAAACCTTAAAGACAACACTAGTGAATGTCGCTCAAAATTGGTGTGGCAAAATAGAGATGCAATGAATGTGTGTCCATGCTTTCTGTGATGATAGACTTCAGCCTCTAATGCTGTCTGTGGCACGGATGTTTGTTTGTGGTTCGTAATGCGCGTTAAACTGTATGTCCAGGACTAATTAGCGTAAGGTATACGCAAATTAACTGTAGAAAGACAAACCAAACCTTCCGTGATGCACGCATACTAAAACTGAATCTGATGCATATTTCTCCATTTGCAGTGAATGAACAGTTTAAAGCGATCCAATGAATCTCCTCGGTTAATGAGGGGCCTGAATGGCCGAGTGGCTAACGCTTTGGCACTCGGTGTCACAGGTTTCGGGTTCGAGTCCCGGCGGTGCCATGGATGTTTGTAGTGGTTCGGAATCCACTTTAAACTGTAGTTCCCGGTCTGTTTAGCCAACGTGTGCACAAGATGACCGTAGAGCGACAAACCAAACCTCGGTTAATGAATTGCGGTTTCGATAGGAAACAAAATTCAGTTTTTAACTCTTAGTCAGAACTATTTTCAATGACAAATAACCAAGATTATTATTTTGATTTTCTTACCAAGATTTCATGTAGTGTTTTTTTTTATTTATATATTGCTTTATTTATTTTCTTTTTTTATATAATAAAATATATTTTATTTTTTTAAACACGAGAAATAATTGAGGTTTTTTTTATTTATGCTGCAAAAATATGTAGAAGATGAACAAGTCCTGTTTTCGAAGAGAAGAAGTAAATTTGAAGAATCAGAATGCTTGTGATATCCATCAAAATTGATTTCCATTTTTTAATCCAATACCTGTTGTGCATGCAGATGAAAAATCAGAACAATTTTATACGAGAGTTAAGCATCCCAAACGAAGTACATAATATATAAATATACGAATATATTTATACATTATATACTTCGATTTACATGATTATCTTCGATTTCAGATAATCATGTAAAAACGAAATACACTTATTAAATATTCCTGCAGTCAAATTCCAATATATCAGATTTAGGTACATTTTTGAGACCACTTTTACATAGAACTGTGTTACTACTATATTTTGCATTCAATATAACGCATGAAGCTCAATATAATTCAGGATAGGTCTGTCATTGGCCTCATACGTGTTTGCCCATGACAAAAAAAAATGTAAAAGAAACATAAATTATGCATATTATTTTAACTAAAACATATTGTTTATAGAATTTTTAAATTTGATAATCTCAGGTTAATTTATGTTCATAATATTTGTCAATCCAATAATTTGAAAACTGAATTTATTTAAAATCAACAAAAATTTAGTAATAAATTCTGCCATATTTTCAGAATATTAGTGTAAATTTGATGATTCAGTTCGATAATATCTGTGATGTAGTGCGTATTTTGTTACAAATAATGATTTGCAGAAACCAGAACTAATGTAAAAAATATGGCAACCACATTTTTGAACTAGAAAGCTTATGTAGAAATGTGTTTACTAAATGTCGAAAGGTTACAAGTGATAATTGCATTGGACTTATACTGTTTTAAATTTTAATTTTTTTAAAGTAATCCGAGTAACAAAGTCTTCAATATGTCTTCTACGGATACGACACCATCTGAAGAAACATTCAAGTGCATTAAATGTGGGAAAACATTTGTACTTCCAAAAGATTTAAAAGAGCATTTCTCCAAACAGCATCTGAAAAAGCGTCACCAATGTCGATACTGCAAGAAGGCGTTCCCATCTAAGTACATTTTGAAGGATCATGAGAGAATTCATACGGGAGAGAAACCCTTTGCATGTAAAACATGTGGCAAAAGATTCAAGCAAATGAACCATTTGAGCTATCATATGAAAACTCATACAAAGCAAGTGAGTCATTTTGTGAAATATGTGGTAAAACATTCGCATTCAAGAGAGAGAAATATGTGAATGATCACAAAAGATTTCATACAGGAGAAATGAATCATATTTGTGAAGAATGCGGCAGGAAATTCTCTACAAAGTCAAAGCTATACGAACATAAAATAACTCATTCTGATGAACGAGCTCACGTTTGTCTGAAGTGTGGAAAAGCTTTTAAATTCAAATGGGATTTAAAGAAACATATGCGATCTTGCATCACAGAAAAGGCTGGCAGTCTCAGAGAAGGCATATATTTATCTTCAGGCTCATCTATAACTTCTGAGGACACGCCTAGTATACCTGAAAATTAATCAAACATCCCGCGCCGAGCGAAATATCATTCTGAACAATATGAATGTAGTAATAACAGAAAAAAATAAATGTTAATTACCATTTCAAATGTATAAAAATGACTTTCCTTGCTACTGTCCTTTACAATATTTTTATGCTTAATAATGAAATTTTTAAAATAATTCTCTCATACGAATTGAATCATACGAAGATCGTACTGAATGTTTCAGTTAAAAATGTATTGAAGCACGTTCAACTTTGCAAAACGTAAATCAAATGGAATGAAAAATAATGTTTTTTAAATAAAAGACGAGCATTATATTTAATGCAGCATAGGTATTATTTTAAGATGAAAAAATTGTCTTTATTGAATTTTTAAAATTTGACTGGAGTTGTTCCACTGTCGCAAAATTGTTTTACAGTATCATAAAACATTTTTTATAATATTGTATATTTTAAATTTGTACATGTCATAATTTATTTAATTTCAATTCGTCAATAAAATTTTATATTTGTAAAAAGTGTTTTTGTATTTATTTGTAGTACTTAATTTAGTAACTATTAATTGATGATTTGCAGATGTAAGTTAATTTTTTTTAATAGTGCTAGAAATTCTGCTTTGTTAAACCGTTTTTGAAATTATGTTTACTAATTACGTGTCAATCAGTAATTATAAATATATGAATACTTATTATAAAGAGAATATTAGTTTAATCTTTATTTTAAATATGTATGTTCCTTTGCAATTGTTAAAGCAAGAATAACATGGCATAGATTCACATTTTTTTCATATTAAATAGAAGACAAGAGATAATGTTTCTAAATGCATGAGAATAAAATTACTAGCAGTCCAAGCGTAAGTTGTTCTTAAGTAAGTTGTTCTTTGTAAGTTGTTAAGTTTAAATTGTTCTATTAACAACAATGATTAATTTTTTCTCACAATATTATAGTCACAATATATTTAACTCACGTAATACCTATATTTTAACTATATTAAGTTTGACATTCTGTATCCAAGTATCAGGAAATATTCTTAATAATTTTAAAATATGTTTTATCAATATATGTATTACAAAGTAATATATATATATATATATATATATATATATATATATCTTTTTGCTTGAAATGCAGTACTTTTAAACTATTGATTTAAATATTTTATGAATATATATGAATAGGAATTTATTCCGTCAGAATATTTTAAGCGAATTTTCTTAACAAAGTAAATTTATTTGGTGAAAAACTTTAGTTTGCTAGTCATTTACGAATTTGTGTGTTTTGCTTAAATTGCCAGTTTTATAATTATATTTATTTTTAAAGTATGTCCTGTTTTAAATTTCGTCTATTTTAAAGTGGTGTTCAGTGAAGTTCTTTTTACCTAATTTCTGTAAATTGAGATATTCCATAATAAAACTTTGTGACGACAAAAATGTATTCTTATTTATTTGAATTTTTTCTTATAATGTATAATTTATTTTGTTATTGTAGTCTATAAATAAATAAGAAAGCTTAATTGAATGCAAATTTTCGTATAACCCATTTTGAATTTTTAAAAGAATATATTCGCCAAAAATTTTAATTCACTTTTATTTTAACCATAAAAATTAACTCACTCTATATTTTACGGAAAAATATAAACATTTATATTTTAAGAATATTTTTTGAAAAATTAATAAATGTATAAATCAAAAGTATGTGGTATTCTATATGATATTCTATAAGGAAGTAATATGAATTGCACTTAACAATATTAAAATATATTTTATCAATATATATATATTACAGAATAATGCTTTAAATACAGTAATTTTAAAATAAAAATTTAAATATTTTTTTATAAATAGAAAGGAATAGTAGTTTATACCATCAGAATATTTTAAACTAATGTTCTTAACAAAATAAATTTATTGTGTAAAATGCTTTGATTGCTAGTAATTTGAGAAGCTTTATGTTTTGCTTATATTTCTAGTTTTTAGTTATATTTATTTTTAAGACTGTACTGTTTAAAATTTCATATGTTGGTTTATTTTAAAGTGGTATTCAGTGAAGTTCTTTTGCCCGATTTTCGTAAACAGAGATATTGCATAATAAAACTATGTGACAACAAAATGTGTTTCTGTACTCTGTGCTTGTTTATTTGAAGTTGTTCTTAAAATGCATCTTTAAATCTGTTGTTGCAGGTTTTCAATGAATAAGACAGCTTAATTAAATGTAAATTTCCTTATAATAAATCAAATTTTTAAAACAATAAATTCACCAAACATTCTAAATCACCTTTTTTTAACCATACAATAAAACTCACTGGAAATTGCATTGAAAAAAATTACATAATATCATTTTACAAGTAATTTGTGGAAAACTAAATGCATAAATGAAAATTAAATTATTTTTTTAAATTGTTAAAGTGCCAAAATAGCTCATAACCTGGCATGGAAAATAATCGGGTTTAACAGGGAAAAAAGATTCATTACAATGCCGTGATTAAATAGGTGCTTCAGATTAAATGGAGTGTCGTATTGACGAGCATCATATTAAGAAACTTTAAAAAATAATATATTAATTAATATATCATTAAAACAATAATAGCACGTTTGACATCTCTCTATGAATTATGTGACTAATTAAGCAGGATTTTAATATATCAAGGAAGTTCATTATTTGGCAAAAAAAAAGGTGATTCTCTATTTGAAGAATATAAGAGTAAAATATGATTTATTGATTTCTCCAAATAAATTGCAAAACTATCAGTTGGAAAATTGATGTTATGTATTCGATAATACCAACAATTGAGAAACGCAGTATCATATAATTTCTTTGAATAGATTACATAATAGAGTAGAATAAATGTTTGTTGATTGCAACTAGAAATGCTTTTAGTTGTCTATTCATATTTTTACTGAAGTCATCTGTATTTCTTTAAAAATCTATTTTACATTCAACAATTCCCTAATATGCAAGTCAAAAGTCTTCATTATGAATGCTATAATAAGCACATAATATCATTTCGATTAACAAATCTGCATCGATCAATATTATTGAAAAATATTTCAAAAAACTAAATATAATGAATATTTTCTTTTATTGCTGTATGTCAATTTTTAAAAAGTACCCAGGATAAAACATATTAACTAATTTGTTTCTCAAGTACGGATTGCAAGATGCTTTTAAGACAATCTGTTTTTATTCAGAGATTAATTTTTATCGGCATTTTTTTTAAAAAAAATTAAAGTTGTCTTACTATATTTCCACTTTAAATAATGGCCTCTAATAATTATACTTATCATTGAGTAATATTTTCATCGAAATCAAACAAATTTTGAAGGATAACTAATTTTTTTATTTGAAAATAAAATAATTTAATTTAATTATTCTCTGAAAGTCACCTTTAAATAACTTGTCTGTAAAAAGTTTTCCACAACCAATCAGAACGTTGCTTACAGCGAATTACATATTTTAATCATTCAGTGTCAATATGAATATATTTTTCCGTTATTACTTTACGCATCTATATTTCTTTCCGTGTAAGCATGCCCAGATTACTAACATACTCGATACAATTCGTAAGAAATTAAACCACCCAGTTGTCGCGGATCATGCATGTAGATTTTTTTTATTATCAAACCGTCTCTTTGAATATATATATATATATATAGAGAGAGAGAGAGAGAGAGAGAGAGAGAGTCTCTCTTTCTCTAAAAGACCCGATTTTGATTTTAAGCATCTGAAATTTATTTTAACAGTACATATATAACCTCTTAAATTTATATATAATATAACAATGAATTTTTCTTAAAGCACAAAATCCAATGTTCAAAAATGAAATTTCTGAAATAATAAATTCATCTTTAATACTAAATATATATATATATATGTGTGTGTAAATTGGATGCAATTTGAGTGTAATTCTATAGCATATGTAGGAATAAGTTGCCATTATGTGGTTCATATCATCTGGTTAGGTAATAATAGCAAATATTGCCTCTAATAATATAATATATAAATGGTTATGTCACAACAATATTATTCCTCACAAAGATCATCAATAACATCAAATGATGCGATCAATGGACAGATCGTGGATGATTGGAGGACATTAATTTTCAGATTATATTTGATTTTTAACTTTAGTATATGTGCTTCACTTTGAATCCCTTTATTATTTTAAAACGGTTATCTATTTCAAAATCAAACCTGATATTCACGGATGACTTTTAAAAATTTCTAATATTTTGTTTTCAAATCATTGATAGAGTTTGATTACATCCTGATGCAGTGCATATGATTTCAATGAAAACAAAATTAGAACAAAAAAAAAGCAATTTTACTTTGACATTAAAAGTATTAATGGTACTTAGAATTAATTAATTATAATTTTCTAAGCATTTATGTATATATAATTGCTTAGGATTTAAAAATTTTTTTTAATTAATTTGTAAATTTTATTCTCACACTCAAAGAATATTAATTTTTTTGTCTTGATGTAAATTTGTTTTAAAAACGAAAACCTTTTTGATAATCATCTTAGTAGAAAAAATCAAACGAAATTAAGTGTGAAATTTGTGTTTTTTTTATTTCTTAATATATTAAATAAGGGGCCTGAATGGCCGAGTGGCTGGCGCTCTTGCGCTCGGTACCACAGATTTCGGGTTCGAGTCCCGACGGTGTCATGGATGTTTGTAGTGGTTCGGAATCCACTTTAAGCAGTAGGTCCCTGTTTAATAGGATCGTAGATCGTTGCGGGGGCATTGTTACTTCACGTCCGTGGCTTATCTTCAAGTTGCACTCGCCCCCTGGGTCATACAAAGTGAGTAACGTCTGTGCAGCCCTTGCCATATGGCATCCAAGACCAAGTTGTCTAATTGTTTGCCAGCTGCATTAGAAAGAAAAAATATATTAAATAAGCATTTGAAATTTGTGCAATCTTTAAAAAATGAGGTGAAAACGTTTTCATACTTCTATTTTGAAAAAAAAATGAATGTTAGATCTATGAAATCCAGATTAAAACATAAAATGGAATTTTAATTTTAATTGGTAAACCTCATTGCACCATATCGTCAACAATTAAAAGATTGCAGTTGTTTCAAGCCTTACTCAATTTAGCACGAAAAACCCATCATCAGCCTAACTCAAACCCACCAAGCCTTAGCCAATTCATCAGATCATTTCTTTTGTCAACTAAAATAAATTCGAGGATTAATGCTCTTAAAATTGCAGTTCACCATCAAAACAGCATGCTCATCGATACGTACAGTACACAGAAGCAGTTTTCCACGGTCAAATTACTACAAGAAAATAGAAAAAAAAATCAAATACAGTAAATCCGATTTCTATACGGTTCATTTTTTGTGTTTTTTTTTTTGGGGGGTGGGGGTACAGATAAAAAAATCCATTTAATACATATTTGTAATAAAAATTAATTAAAAAAAAGTAATTAAAAGATAAAATAACAAACAGCTGTCAAAATAAAATGCAAATTTAAAAAATCCAGCAGATGACCCACCTGATATTATGTCATCATCACTGTAACTACGAATGTTATTAGATGCGAGGTAGGTTTTTTTTGTGATTTACATAATTTCTATGTGGGACTTTTTTTATGTGGTCCCTATTTAAAACATCCTATTTTTTGTAATGTGTTACACACAATATATTTTATTTGCTGCTTACGAAGTCGCAAGGTATTTTTTATGCCATTCCTTTTATGCGGTTCGTGTCCGCCCGCACAAAAACAGGTTTGACTTTACCCAAATTCACCAAATAATCTTTTTTCAACAGTCATAGCAGCAAGCAATTGCAGTACAGTGTTGAACATTATTTTTATACGTTGAAAGGGAAAATTATTAAGATGTACTATAAGCTTTGAGCCCATTTACTCGATTAGAAACGACTACATATGGAGGTGGTTTCTATACTCGTTCGGAACTAAATGAGTAACTCCGGTGCAGAAAAGGGAATTTGGCTGTTATTAATTGGATCATTATTCATAATATGTACGATGATAACATTAATGACTAATTGCTAATCAAGTACGGTATAAAGGATATAATCCTGTAGTCATTTTATCCTATTTACATCATGAACTGTTGAACACATTCTTTCAATTTGTACCTTATGTTAATTATTATTTTGACATTCTGTGCATCATCTTTATGCAATAATTTATTTTACAGATTTATGCATTAACATAATTTATCTATAAATATATCCTTATACTTATATTGGTCGAATGGTGGAATTACGTTTTTCTTCTAAAGATTAAAATGATATTATACTGAAATTTGTATTGAATTGAGCTACTTGATACCAAAAAGCATGTAATTATTACCTAAAAATAAACACTTATACTCATAGTTGTCGAATTATGAATTTAGGTTTTCTTCTGAAGATTAAAATATTATAGTGAAACTAAGTTGAATTGAGCTATTTTTCTCCGAAAGGCATGCGATTACTGCCTTCTAGTTATATTTTGAAACTAACTGTAAAACATATAAACGTTGACAGCCACAAAGATAATTAGCATAAATACGTTACTGTAAATAAATAAACACATATATCTAACAGTTTAAAGGAACTCTGTAAAAAGGAATTTCCTAATCATACATTTGAAATCGATTAAGCAATATAGTTCTGAACATTATTTTTATAAGTTGAAAGTGAAAATTATTAAGATTTAGGGTAAATTTTGAATCCATTGTTTTAATTAGAAATCTTTGATAGAGTTCAATTATGAGAAATTATTATCTATTTGAAATTCAACACAGAATATTGCTAATAATTTTTTTTATAAATTTTCATTTATTTTATTTTCAAGTCCTTGACGCAGTTCCATTGAATCCAGATGTAGCGCATATGAATTTAAGTAAAACAAAACTAGCAATAACAAAAAATACAATAAGAAAAGGGCAACAGTAAAATAATAAATCAGATGCTATCCTGTTATGTAATATATATATATATATATATATATATATATATATATATATATATATATATATATATATATTCGTTGATGTTTGAGGTGAAAGATTAGTCAATTGTATACTTCGCAAACGTGGCAGTAATTATCGAAAAGTAGCTATCTTAACTTTAAGTAAAATATATTTTTAATTTTCCTAGTGTTAGAGTCATTCAATATGTCTACATCTTCTACTTTGCCAACCACACAATTTTGGAAATGCAATGTATGTAGAAAAGCATTTCTACTTTTAGATAGCTTAATAAAACATTGCCATCAACAACATTCTAGTCTGCCTTATGTGTTTGGTCGTTGTGGGAGAGCAATGAAATATTTGAGTGAATTCAAAAGACACCAGTTGAGTCATACCGGCGATACTCACGTTTGCCCATACTGCGGGAAAGCATTCGCACTGAAGTTTAACCTGAAAACACACAAGAACAATCATACAGAAAAGATTTACTGTTGTGAGAAGTGCAACAGAGCTTTCAAATACGAAAATGATTTTGAGAGGCATAAGCTAATTCACACAGAAGAAAATCCTCACATTTGTCAAATGTGCAACCAAGCATTCAAAAACAAGACTAAATTAGAAACGCATATGCTATCTCATACAGAAGAAAAATATCATGTTTGTGAAGTGTGCAGAAACGCGTACAAATACAAGCATCATTTGAAGAGGCAGATGGCAATTCATTGCCGAAAATCGCCGGTTACTGCAAGTGAAACAGTCCTCTGGAGACCCGTTCCAGATCTCATCTTAAGACACAGATGAAGAAAGAACTTTAACTTGAAGAAGTTTTAACTTTTTTAAATTAAATATATCTGGAAGCAATTTATTTTAACATTATTTTATCAGAAATGATACTCGATGTGGATTTGCAGTAACAGGCCAGTATTTAAAAAAAAATTCCGCATGAGTATTGTTTAATATTTAAAAAAAAAATTAAAATTTTATCTGGCGCTTTTAATTTGCATGGAATTTTTCTCATTGTGAACCCTTTTATTTAAAAATTTTTTTAAATTTTATAGTTTTTAATGTTAGTTTTTTTTATACTTATATAAATATTTTAAAATATTTGTTTGTATCGATACTGCTGTTAGCTTAAAAAGTTTTGAGTTGTGTTTCTAGTTACATGAATAAAATGATTTTATCTTTCATGCCTAATTCATATTAAATTTACAGTAAAAGTGTCAATATTTTAAAAGGATACTTGCGTTTTTACCAAATTGTACTATTTGAGATCTAAGATTTTATTTTGTATAGCATATAAAATTTTTATAATATTTGTTTTGTATTAATGTTACCTTAAAACAATTAGTTTGTTTCAATTTTAAGATTTATGTAATTTTAGATTGCGCTAATGTATCAAACAAATAAAGAGTCAACTTCTCAAAAACATGAGTAATTTAACTTATTCAATTAATAAATTTTACAAAACTAAAATTATTGCATATTTGTGTATTATTCTAAATCGATTTTCCAAATTTTATAGAATTGAATCTAAAGAATTTTTTTTTGTATAAATTTATCATTAGTTTTAAATTTAATATTCACAAAATATCTTAATACACATTATCAAATAGGATTCTTAAAATAAATGTTTTATAATATTAAAAACCATCTAAGAATAATTACTTCTAGACTAATTAATTTTATTTGTAAATTTATTATAAACAAATCATATATAACTCTATTGTATTAAAAACTTTGCAATAAATTTAAAAAACAACTCTAAATAGTGTGAATATTTTCATTCACTGCCGCATGTCAGTCTATAAATTTTGTTCTATTGTAATAAGTATTATCAAAATAAGTTCCACAAAAAAAAACGAATGAAAGATTTTTTGTATAAAATTGCCTTTAATCTTAATTGAAAATTATTAACAACACAATGGCCTACTAATCGTTCATTTGAAATATAAGTTTCAATAATCATATTTATTAGTAATAATCTCCTTCAAACCTAATTGCTTTATTTTACTTTTGCCCATTAAATAATTAGGTATAATTTTTTCGAATTGAAATACCGCTCCTGAAAATATTTTTTTTGAATATTGTACAAAAACATTAGAATTAGTAACGCGAGATAATTACTCTGGATTTGCACGAGTTTTTCCAAAAAGAACATGGATCTTTGACCGATTCATGAAATACGAGGAAATTCGTATATCCGTATTAGTAATTCACTGTTATCTATTTCTGCCAACTTAAAATATTCCGCTTAATTTTTACCTATTCTATACCAAACTAAGTCCGAAAGTACTTTGAGGTTAATGTTACAGATACACTTAGTCACAAAAGTAAGTATGCAACTCATAGCTTAAGTGAAAAAGCTCTAGTTCTCAAATAAATATAAGAAAAATATTATTTTGGAGAGTGTTGTTTATAGCTTCTGATTCAAGTCATAAAGTAACGAAAAATAAACCAAATCATTATATTTTAAAAAACTTTAAGAGTAATTTTGTTAACTACCAGTAGAAATTTAAATCACAAAAGTATATATGCACTCTGAATTTTTGACTTTTAAATAGGCTGAATGAAACTTCTCGAGTGATTTTTCGTATTTCAGTGATAAGTTTAGAAGTTCTGCTACAAAGCTTGTAAGTTTGAGCTTTAAGTACATCAACAATTCACCAATGGCTCCACGTGGAAAAGGAATTATCAAAAGATCTAAAGAATGCAATAATAAAACTCTATAAAGAAAGCAAGTCCCAAAGACAAATCGCTAAAATCATAGGCAAAAGTCCTGCAACAGTGCAAAAAATATTAGAAAAGTTCCAAGCTGAGGGAAATACTCTAAACAAGCCAAGAACAGGACGACCGCCCATTTTGACGGATCGAGAAAGGCGAACTATTGTTGGAAATGTGAAAAAAAATTTGACGATTAGCGCACCAAAATTGACAACTGATGTGAAAAACAATTTTGCGAAGTCATGCAATCCTGAAACAATTCGCCGTGTGTTGCGGAAGGCAGGATACCATGGTCGAAATATGCAAAGAAAACCATTTGTTAGCAAAGTGAATCGCAAAAAGAGAATAGATTTTGCAAAAGAAAAGGAAAAGCAGGACACAAATTTTTGGAATTCCGTGATTTTTTCGGATGAAAGTAAATTCAACATCCACGGGTCAGATGGACACCAAAAAGTTTGGAGGAAAGCAAATGCAGCTCTAGAACCAAAGAACATGAGAGGAACTGTAAAACACGGTGGTGGTTCGATTATGGATTGGGGTTGCATGGCAGCAACTGGAGTAGGTATAATCGACGGAATAATGAATCAATACAGCTATTTGAATATTTTAAAGAATAATCTAAGCCTAAGCGCTTCTAAATTGGGACTCGATGGACTTTACTTTCCTCCTTCACTCCTTCACTTTCCAACAAGATAATGATCCCAAACATGCTGCTCGGGTTGTTCGGGAATGGCTGCTATATCACGTGCGAAAACAGCCGAAAACCCCACTGCAGTCACCTGATCTTAATCCCATTGAACACTTGTGGGATTATCTCGATCGCCAAATTAGAAAGCAAGGGATTAAAACTAAGAATGATCTAAAAAACGCCCTTTTGGAGGAGTGGCAGAAAATATCATCTTCTGTCACTCAAAATTTAATAAAATCAGTGCCATCTAGATTGAGAACTGTTATAAAGGCCAAAGGCTATCCAACAAATTACTAATTTTTGTGAAAAATTGTAAAATTCGCAATATTAATGTCTTTGTTTTTGTTTGCGTACTTACTTTTATGATGTAAATTACATCCTATTTTAAGTTAAGCTCATCTTGCTAATTAAATATGTGTATTTTTTAATTACTTTTCAGTTGTTATTCAGCTCGAATTTGCTGTAATCGAAATAAATCGTTAATTGAAAAACTCTAATATTGTAGGTCTGTTTTTTTTTCCAGGACATCATCACATACACTCTGCATACTTACTTTTGTGACTAAGTGTATGCAATGTTTATATTCAGAAAAGGAACAGTTACAAATTTCACAATTTTCATTTCTGTTTAATAAATTTTGTTACTTTTAATTTTCTCGTTTGAATGCAATTTTTGATGGTAAAAGAAACATTGCAAATAAATTAAATTTCATTTTTTCAAAGGTCGTGACAAACGGTCTATTAATCATTGGCTAAACAAATTGGAACATAATACATGCTTTTATATATATATATATAAAAAAAAGACGATTTGTTCATTATAATAGTTTTGAAATATGATTATCATTAAGTATGTAAAATTCTAACATATTATTAATTCTTTCTTTTATAGTTTTCTGTTCTGTGTTAAATAATTACCAATTATTTATGAAATTTAATATTTTTCTCCAATGTTAATGTTGGGCATAATATTTTCTAAAATATATATTCATTAGGAATTGCATACTGTATTCTTTCTTTAATTCCCCCATATAAAGAAACCTTTTTAAATTTAAGAAAATATCTATAATATTAAAATTTGTCTATAAAAATGCGTATTTTTTACAGATTATGTACTACATAAATTTCTCCAAAATAATATTTTTCTTTTATGGCAATATTATTTTCTTATTTTTCTCATTAAATAATTGGATTAGAAAACTTATTGCTACTCCTTCCTTTTACAAATAAGAAATAAAATTTAATTTAATGTCCATCAATTTTTACGTTCAGTAATATAAAATATAAATAAATTCAAAATAAAACTTACATGAACATTTAGTAATAGTAAAACATGATTTTATATTAAATTCAATTATATGTACAACAACTGTGTGGACATCACTAAATATGCCCAGGACAACAGTGGGTTTTTTTACCCAATGAGAGTTTGCATGGGCCCATGATCTGATGCGTATTGCATCAGAAAGAGGGACGCCTTGTTTGTCATTCCTTACTTTAATATAGAATAGCGGAGCGTAGACTGCAATAAAAAAATTATTTTGACCACGTCATTTCTTGCAAAATGATTTCATATTTCTACAAGATAATAAATGGAGGCACATTTCAAACCTTTGCACTATTAATGAAAAAATATATTTCAGCAATAGTAATAAAATCTAGCATTATGGTAACTCAAGACAAATACGTAAGATAAGCGTTATTATTAACAATTTTTATTAACTTAATATCTGCGATTTTGTTATCAGGACTTTGCATAGTTATTATTTAATTTTATTGTTTTATTTTTATTTTCTAATACAATTTTTACTCTTTTTCGAAAACTAGAAATAATTGAGTTTTCATTTTTGCTACTTAATTTTGTAGAAAACGAGATAGTCCTGTTTTCAAAAAGGAAAAGGAAATTTGAAGAATCAGTTTACTAGGGACATGTTTCAAAATTGATTTTCATGTTTTAACCATTAGTTCTTGAGTATGCGAAGGAAAAATTCAGTACAATATAATGCGAAAAAGAATTAAGCATTCAAAACGCCGTTCGGAATATCGAAAATCTACTTTCAGATATCCATATAGATTCAAAACGCACTTGCTAAATAAAAAAATTAAAATAGTGAAAATTCCTTGGGATTCAATGGGGTTCCTGAATGGCCTAGTGCTCTGGCGTCGGTACCACAGGTTTACCAGCGGTGCCTTGGATTTTTGTAGCGATTCTGAATCCACTTTAAACCGTAGGTCCCGGTATAACATGATCGTAGAGCTGAGGTATTGTTCCTCGGCCTCCGTAGCTTATCTTCAAGCTACACATTCCTCCTATTTAGCACTAAGTAAGTAACGTCGGTGCAGGGCTTGTCCTAAGTCTAAGTGTTTGGCAGCTGCATTAGAAAGAAAAAAAAAAAATTACAATTCCTGCCGTCGAATTCCAGGATTACAGATTTAGGTGCATCTTCAAGGCCATCGGCACATATCACAGCATGCGACTTTTAATACTTTAACTTAATTACTACATTTTGCTCAAAATAATATATTTAGGTTCAACATGGATCACTCATTAAGTTGATCTCTGCTTACAGATATAAAAAGATGTTGAAAAAAACATAAAAATAATTGTGCATATATTTTTAACTATATAATATGGATAGAATTTTAAACTTCATAATGCCAGGTTCATTGATGCTTATTTAATGCTATCTACTTTTTTTATGATGTTTGCCTATTTACAAATTTGAATACCGAATTACATTAAAATCAAACTAAAATTTCATTTATGTGTTCTGTAAATCATTTTAGGATTTTAGTTTGCAATCTATGATTAAGTTCCTGATACAGTACGTAATTCGTTAAGAAAAAAAATTGAATCAAAAAGAACTAATGTAAAAGAAAAAAATATTGGCAACACAAAATGTCGAACTAAGTATGTTGTCTAGATATATGTTAAAGAAATATCTAAAAGGTAAGAGTGACAGCTGCATTTGACATACACGCTTTAAAATTTTAGTTTTTTAAAGTAATTCGAGCAGCAAAGTCTTCGACATGTCTTCTTCTGATACCACATCATCTGAAGAATCATTCGCGTGCATGAAATGTGGGGGAAAATTTGAACTTCGGAGAGATTTAAAAGAGCATTTCCTCAACCAGCATCTAAAAAAGACTCACCCTTGTGGATATTGTAAAAGGGTATTCCCATCAAAGTGTAATTTGAAGAGACACGAGATGATTCATACAAGAGATAAACCCTTTGTTTGTGACATATGTGATCAAGCATTCAATCGAAAGGACGCATTGAAAAGACACGAGAGAATCCATTCAGGAGAGAAGCCTTTTGTTTGTAACACCTGCAGCAAAACATTCACTCAAATGATCAATTTGAACAATCATAAGAAAATTCATAAAAATGAAGTGAGTCACGATTGTCAGGAATGTGGAAAAACTTTAAAATTCACTCGAGAGAAATATGTGGAAGATCATAAAAAATTTCATACAGAAGAAAATGCGTATTATTGCGAAGAATGCGGCAGAACATCTTCTTACAAGTCACAACTCACCGCACATAAGGAAAAAGCATTCTGAAGAAAGACCTCATGTTTGTGATAACTGTGGAAAAGTATACAAATTCAAATCTGATTTGAATAAACATATGCGGTCATGTATCACAGAGGAGCTTGGCAATCCCAGAGAAGGCATATATTCATCTGAAGGCTCATCTGCAACTCCTGAAGACACGCCCAACACAACTGAAAAATAGTCGAACACCTTTGGCAGATGGAAATATCATACCTAACAGAATGCATATAGTAATAATTGAAAAAATGTTAATTGTGATTTTTAGAAATATAAAAATGTATTACATTGCTACTGTCTATTACAATATTTTTCTGCTGAATAATGAAGTTTTTATAAAATAATTCTTTGATTTGAGTCAAAATTTTACTTCATGTATGAGTAAAAAATGTATTGTGGCAGAGTCGCATTCATTGAGGCACGTAAAATGTAATATAAATTAGATTGCAATTTTTTTAAATAAAAGACAAGCATTATATTTAATGCAGCATAGGAATTGTTTTGAACTGAGAAATAGTTTTTAATGAATTTTTAAATTTTCACTTGAGTTGCTCAACTGTCTGAAATTGTTTTAAAGTACCATAAATCATGTTTTTTATAATAATGTTGATTTTTATTACTGTACTGGTTATAATTAATCTGAATTTAGTTCTTAATAAAATTTTAGATGTGTAAAAGGTATTTTAATATTGACTTCGTGGTGCAAAATTTACCAAGTTTTATTTTAAGTTTGCAGATGCAGGTAGAGGTATTTTTCTACAAATGAAACAAACGCTAATCTCTTAAAACCAAATAAATTTAAGTGAGGTAAATTGCTTTAGATTGCTTGTAATTTGCGAAATTTTATTGTTAGCTTATATTTCTACTTTTAATTACATTTATTTTTAAAATATGTGCTGATGAAAATTTTATATTCTTTTCTATTTGAAAGTGGTTTTCAGTAAAGTGCTTTTTACTTTATTTCTGTAAACAGAGTGATATTGCATAATAAAATTTTGTTACAATAAAATTTTATCTGTTCTTTGTATTTATTTATCTGAATTTAGTCTTGTTATTTAACTATATTATAGGATATTAGTGAAAAAAACAGCTTAACTAAATGTAAATTTCGGACAATATGATTTCAAAATAAAATTAAAGCATTTATTGATTGTTAACTGTGATTTAAAAGTATTTGGGGATTTAAAACAAGTTCCCCAAAAATTTTAAATCACATTAATTTAACAATACAATTAAAAAAAACTTAATGCTTATTTTGTCAATAAAATTTTAACATTTTAAGAATAATTTTTGTAAAATTAAATAAATGCATATAAATTAAAAGTAAACTATTGCACAAAATTTTTAAAGTGACGATATGATTCATAATTGAGCATGCAAAGTGTAGGTAAGTGTTCAGATTAACAGGAAAAAAGATTCATCACTGTGATATGGTTCAGTATGTGCTTCAGATTAAATGGCGAGTATCATATTAGCCGATTAGAGAAGCCCTACTGCATATTTTAAAAAGTAAATTAGCATGCTATATTGAAATCCATTATACAAATCTCTAATCGTCATAAATATCGTTTACTTTTTTTTAAATCATCGCAAGTTTGATATCTTTCTATAAATAATGCAGCAAAATAAGCAGGATTTTATTTTATCATCAAAGTTCAAAATTCGGGCGGAAATAGTGATTCGACATTTCAAAAATATAAAAGAAAAATATGATTTTATTGTCTGTTCCTCTAAATTAAGCAGTATCATAAATATATTTTCTCTAAAAATAAGCAATATCATTTAAAACATATTTTTTCTCAAAATTAAATAAATACATTAATGAAAAGTAAATTACTGAATGTAAATTTACTTATTATACTATTTCATATTTTTAGAAAAACAAATCACCAAACATTTTAAATCACGTTAATTTAACCATACAATAAAATCACTCGAAATTTTTCTGAAACTTTAAGCATCATCATTTTAAAAATAATTTTTACAAAATTAAATAAATTCATAAATGAAAGTAAATTATTGCACAAAATTGATGAAGTGTCAAAACGGTTCATAACCTAGCATGCAAACTGGTGGAAAGGTAATCAGGTTAAACAGGAGAAATGACTCATCATAATGTCTGGCTCAAAATGTGCTCCAGATTAATTGGAGTGTCGCATAGGCGAGTGCTATTTAGAGAAGTGCCACTGTATATTTTAAAAAGTAAAGTAACATCTTATATTGAAATTGATTTTAAAAATCTCTAATCCTTATAAATATCGTTTATTTTTTAAAAAAGAAATTGTAGGTTTGATATATGTCTAAAAATAATGTAGCATTATAAGCAGGATTTTATTTTATTATCAAAGATAAAAAATAGTGACAAAATTCGGACAAAAATAGTGATTCAATACTTAAGGAATATAAGAGTAAAACTGCAAAATTAGCAGATGGTAAATAGATAATGTTATATATTCGATAATACCAACGGTTGAGCAACGCATTGTCAAGCATTTTCTTTGCATATTACGTTATATAATAGAACAACTGTTTGTTGTTTGCTACATAAAGACTATTCATATGTTTACTAAACTCTTCTCTATCGCTTTAAAAACGTATTTTACCTTCAACAATGAGCTAATATGCAAGCCAAAAGTCTCCATTAAAAATGCTATAATGAACATATAAAATCATTTCAGTTAGCACATCTGCTTCAATCAATCTTACTGAAAAATATTTCAAAAAATCAAAGTCAAATCACCAAAGTTCTGAATTTCGTTAAATATAGCGATTCGATATTTGAGGAAAATAAAATAAAAATCTAATTTATTTCTCCAAATTAAATGTAAAATTACCAATTGGTAATTTGAGCATGTTATATATTCGATAATATCAAAGGTAGAGAGCAGTGTTCAAGTATTTTCTTTGCATACATTACATTATAGATTATAACAACTGTTTGATGATTGCTACTAGAAAGGCTAATATTTGTGTATTCATATTTTTACTAAATTCATCTCTTTTGCTTCAGAAATGTATTTTACCTTCAAGAATTATCTAAGCAAGCAAATTCCTCCATTACGAATGCTGTAATAAGAAAATAAAATCATTTCGATCAATCTTATTAAAAAAGAAACAAAAGAAACTAAATATTGTGAATGTTTTCTTCTATTACTGCAGGTCAGTTTTTAAAACATGACCCAGGAGGAGACAAGTACTCAATGGAGAATATTTTCAAGAAACCTGTTTGCGTGTATTTTTATTTATGGTTTAATTTTTTTTCCGCGAGTTTATTACACACAGCGAAGTTGCCTTATTAAATGTTTACTTATAATAATGGACACCAATAATTATACTTATTATTTAATAATATTCTCTTCAAAATCAAACAAATTTAAAGGAAAACTTGTTATCTTTTGATGAGAATAACATTATTTAATTTAATAGTTATCGTTAGCTGCGCATCAAATTAACGGACATGCATTTATATTGAATCATATATTTTAATTATTAATTACAACTTTATTAATTATATTTTTCAGATATTACTTTACTCATGTAAATTTCTTTCCGTGTAAGCTGTGCAGATTACTAATGTATGCGATGTAATTCGTAATGAACTGAATCACTCAGATGTCGCTGATCATGAACGTTGGTTTGTTTTTCCAATTTAGACCTTATGTTCATTCTTATTTTATTATTCCGCAATCTTGAATGGCCGAGTGACTAGCGCTGTGGTGCTCTGTACTACAAGTTTTGGGTTCGAGTCTCGAAGGTGCCATGTATGTTTTTAGTGGTTCGGAATCCATTTTAAACCGTAGTTCTGGGTGTAATAGAATCGTAGAGAGCTGCAGATGTATTGTTACTCCGCGTCCACAGCTTATCTTCGAGCTACACGCACTTCCAGGGTAGTGCTAAGTGAGTAATGTCGGTGCAGCGCTTGCCTTAAGGCATCCAAGACAAGTGTCTAAGTGTTTGCCAGCTGCATTAGAACAAAAAAATTATACCGTACATCCGTTTTATGCGATAATTAATTTAACAGATTCATGCATTTCAGCACTCATTAATTTCAGAGATTTATGCTAAATTTTGAGACTGTTTACTCGTTTAGAAATGATTAACTATTTCAAAATCAACCCATAATATATATTGCTGATAATTTAATTATAAATTTTCCATTATTTTGATTACAACCTGAAGTAGTGCGCATGATTTTAAGAAAACAAAGCCAGCAACAACAAAAAATACAAAAAGAAAATTGCAACGGTACAGTAATAAATTAGAGGCTATTCTGTTCAGTAAAAAATATATATTCGTTGATGTTTGAGGTAAAAGATTTGTCAAATATATAAGTTTAGTGGCAGTAATTATCAAAAAGTAAAAAAACTTTAAACTTTATTTAAAATATATTTTTAATTTTCCTAGTGTTACAGTCCTTGAATATGTCTACATCTACTACTTTCCCAACCACACAATTTTGGAAATGCAATGTATGTAGAAAAGCATTTCTACTTTTAGATAGTTTAATAAAACATTGCCATCAGCACCATAAAAACCTGCCTTATGTGTGTGATCTTTGTGGAAGAGCAATGAAATATTCGTGCCACTTGAAGCAACACCAGTTGATGCATACAGGCGAGAGACCACATGGTTGCCCACTCTGCGGGAAAGCATTCTCACTGAAGGGTAACCTGAATCAACATAAGAAAACTCATACAGAGAAACCTTACTGTTGTAAGGAGTGTAACAGAGCTTTCAAATGCGGAAAAGATTTTGAGCGGCATAAGCTAACTCATACAGAAGAAGTGTCTCACGCTTGTGAGGTATGTAACCAAGCATTCAAATACCAGAGTCAATTAAAGATTCATATGCTATTCCATGCAGAAAAAAAAGCTCACGTTTGTGAAGTGTGTAAAAAAGCTTACAAATACAAGTGTACTTTGAAGAGCCCCATGTTAATTCATTGCCGAAAATCGCCGGTAGCTGCAAGTGAAGCAGGCATCTGGAGACCTGTCCCAAACCTCATGTGAAGACAAAAATGAAGAAATAAGTTTCAACTTTCATGAAAAAAAGTAAGCATCAACACTACAGCACTTCTAACTTTCTTGAATTAAATAAATCTGGGAACAGTTTTATTTATTCAGTGTTAATAGGTTTTTATAAGGAAGAATATTCGATGTGGTTTTTCAATAATGGGCCTATATTTTAAAAAAATACCTCATGAGTATTTTTCAATATTTAAAACCATTGATTTTTTAATTTTTATTTGGAGCTTTTAATTTCCATGATGTTTTATTCATTGAAACATTTTATTTTAGAAATATTTAAATTTTGGAGTTTTTAATGTTTGGGTTTTGTATAGGTATATAAATATTTTAATTTTTTTTTTGTATCAGTAATGCTGTTAGCGTAAAACGTTGTGTTTCTAGTTTACAAACATTCATGTATAAAAATGATTACATTTTTCATATGTAATTGTAATTAAATTTTCAGTAAATGTTTCGATATTTTAAAAGAATACTTGTGTTTTTACCCAATTGTACTATTTGCGAACTAAGATTTTATTTGTATAGGTACATAAATATTTTTTAATATTTTATTTTGTACATGTATGTAAATGTTTCATAATATTTGTTTGTATTATTAATTTTGTTAGCTTAAAACGATTGGTGTTGTTTGTAGTTTAGATTTTATTGCATAAATAAAAGTAATATTATATAATTTTACTAAAAGATGTGGTTTCTATTTTAAGATTTGTATAGTTTTAAATGTGTTTCTAATGTGTTAAACAAAATAAATTCAGTTTCTAAAGAAAGTGTAATTATGTTTGAACAAATAATAAATTAAACTTCTTGAAAAAAAAAAAATTTCGTAATCTAAATTTTTTATGCAGGACCTCAGGACACTCCTAAGACATCTGCAAACTTGTCAAACGTCCCTGACGGAGCGAAATATCCTTCCTAACAGGTTGAATACAGTAATTAGAGAAAGAAATGAGCCATGAATTGGGTTGAAAACTTTTTTTTAAGTAAAAGACAAGCATTACATTTAATGCAGCATTGTTTTAAACTGAGAAATAGTTTGTAAAGGAATTTTTAAGATTTGACTTGAGTTGTTCAACTTTCTGAAAATTGTTCGTAGAGTATCATTAATCATTTTTTACAATGCTTATTTTTGTATTGTATACGTTGTATTTAATCTGAATTTATTTCTGAATAAAATTTCAGATATGTAAAAAAAGTATTTTTATATTGATTCCGCATTGCAAAATTTAAAAGTAGTATTTCGAGTTTCTACTAGAGCAACAAACACAAATTTAAGTTAGGTAAATTGCTTTAGCTTGCTAGTCATTTACGAATTTGTGTGTTTTGCTTGCATTTCTAGTTTTTAATAATATTTATTTTTAAAGAATGGCCAGTTTTAATTTTTGTCCAGTTTAAAGTGAAGTTCAGTAAAGTTATTTTACCTGGTTTCTGTAGAGATATTGCATAATAAAACTTTGTGACGACAAAATGTATTCTTATTTATTTTAATTTTGTCTGACAATGTAACATTTAGTGTGTTATTGCAATCTTTTAAGGAATAGGACAGTTTAAGTGAATGCAAATTTCCGTATAACACCATTTTGAATTTTTAAGAGAATTTATTCGTCAAATTTTAATTCACTTTAATTTTAACAATAAAATAAAATTCACTCGATATTTTGCGCCCTCAATATAAGCATTATTATTTTAAGAATATTTTTTCCAAAACTAAATAATTGTATGAATCAAAAGTAAATTAATTATAAAATTGATCCTTAACATAGCATGCAATGGGGTGCAAAGTAATGAGGTTTAACATTAAATATGACTCGTCACCATGTCATGGTTTAGCAGGTGCTTCAGAATAAATGGAGTATCGTATTGGCAAGTATCACTTTAAACAGTTAGAGAAGACTCACAACATATTTTAAGAATATATATCTATATATTCACTCTCTATATATATTCTAACATAATATATATAATGTTATATTGAAATCCATTATACAAAACCTCTAATTCTTATAAATATCCTATATATTATATGATTGTTTTAAAAAACAATCATCGCAGGTTTGATATATTCCTATAAAACATGCAGCAAAATAATCAGAGTTTTATTTTATTATCAAAGCTCAAAATTTAGGCTAAAATAGTGATACAATAGTTGAGGAATAAAAGAGTAAAATGTTTTTATTATTTTGCTGAAATGCATTGCAAAACTAGCAGTTGTCAAATTCATGTTATATATTCGATAATACCAACGGCTGAGAAGCACAGTATCACGTTTTTCCTTTGCATATATTACATAATAGATTAGAACTACTGTTTGGTGATTGCTACCAGAGAGGTTATTACTCGTTTATTCCAATTTTTGCTAAATTCATTTCTATTGTTTTAAAATCGTATTTTACCTTCAACAATCCCCTAATATGATGAAAATAAAATTATTTAATTTAATAGTTATCTGAGTCTAAAACACTTCTATGCATTGTGTTTGCCAGAATGTTAGAATTAGAATACATTACCAGACATGTATTTGTATTGAATCATATATTTTAATTATTAATTGCTAATTTATTAATTATGTTTATCAGATACTACTTGGCGCATCTAAATTTCTTTCCATGTAAGCATGCGCAAATTACTAACATACTCGACGCAATTCGTAAGGAAGTGAACCACTCTGTTTTGGTTTAGTTTGTCGCTCTACGGGCATCTTGTGCACACTGTAGGCTAAAGTGCTTTAAAGTGCATTCCGATACATTACAAACATCCATGGCACCACCGGGACTCGAACACGAAACCTGTTGTACCGAGCGCCAGAGCGCTAGCCACTCGGCCATTGAGTCCCGGAACCATTCAGATGTTAATGATCATGATCGTTAATTTGTTTTTCCAATTTAGACCTTATGTTAATTCTTATTTTGTTAATCCACTGTCCTGAATAGCCGAGTGGCTAGCCGGGAATGTGGCTAGCTGAGTAGCCGGGTGCCATGGATAATTTAATATAACCTCCCACATATTAATATATATGCAAATTATATGATAAAATCTCATAGTAAATCTTCTTATAGGAATATCTGCTACAATATTTTTGACTTTAAATAAAATAATTTTTGTATGATATTATTTTTAATTACGCATTCAAGTTAAAAATGTCTAGACAGAATGTCTTAATAGTTTTAAAAAATTATAATTTATTCCTGTCTGTAAAAAAATTTTGATTTCAATTTTTGGAAAATTCATTATTTAACTTTTTGCAATTATTTTTTATGTTATATCTTTTTATCTAATATGACTATAGAGCATTGTTTGAAGTTCTGACAACTCTACCGGTGCTTCTCCTTTAATACTTTTGCAATCAATCAAAGTCCACTGACTATCTGAGGCTTTTCATTTTTTATTTTCATTAACTTTTCTTATTTCTTTTTTCTAATTTCTTCCCAAGAGTAATTAGATAAATTGAGATAAAACAGCTAACTCGAGCATAAATCTTAAAGTCAAGTCAAGACAAATCTTATACAGAATTTAAGAATTTTTACTCTATATGTTTGTAATAAATATTCTTCTAATAGGTATATGAAATACAAATATGTTGATAAACAAAATGAATTACTTATTTTTAAAATAGAAATGATAATTGTAGCCTGAAACACCAGCTAATTTTCTCCAAAAGGACTCCAAACCATCTTGGCGAAAGATCAAAAACGAAAATTAGTAATATGGATTCGAAAAACTACAGCTTTAAAATTAAATAAATGAATAAATCTGATATTCCACCGCCGCGAATCGAACCCGAAAACTGCGGTCCCGAGCGACAGAGCGCTATGCACTCGGCCATCAAGTCTCATGTGGATGGTAAACATTCGCTTTATAGCGGAAACGTGCGAGTCGATTACATGATGGGTGCACTAGTCAGATAAACAGAGCTCAGAGTAGATTTGAAAGAAGAATATTTTATAGTTATTGTGTAAAGTAAAAAAATCCCTTTTTTAACTGCGTCGAAGACTGGGTCGTATTGAGCACTTCCCTGGGAGCAGCCCAATACAAACTAGTCTTGAACAAAGCATGTTCTATGGGCTGCGCCGACGAACGCTGCTACTCATTTAGCACTATCCAGGGGATGCGTGTAGCTTGACGTTATACTACGGATTCGAGTAACACTACCCCACACAACGCTCTACGATCCCATTAGACCGGGTCTACGGTATAAAGTAGATTCCGAACCAATAAAACAATCCGTGACACCACCGGGACTCGAGCCCGAAACATGTGGCACCTTGCGCCAAAGTGTTAGTCACTTGGCCACCAGTATGATACACCTCCGTCTCTCTCAATATGAGGCACCATATCAGCTGATGGTGACTTGCAGTTTGGCCGCCAAATTGTGGGGAAGGTAAATATTCGCTTTATAAGCGGAAACGAACGAATCGATTATATGATAGATGCGCTAATCAGATAAGTGCATCTCAGAGCAGTTTTAAAAGAAAAATATTTGATAATTATAGTGTAAAAAAACTAACAACTAAACGTCGGCTCGATGGTCCTGCCGGAAGTGACGTCGAAGAAGCTAACGTTTCCTGAGACTCCATGGGGAGGGTTTGGCTTGTCGCTCTACGGTCATTGTGCGCACACTTTAGGCTAATTAGACCGGGACCTACTGTTTAACGGGGATTCCGAACCTCTCACCAACATCCATGTAAAAGCTAGGATTCGAACCTGAAGCCTGTGGTACCAAATTCAAGAGCGCTCGCCAATTGGTCATCAGAATACAGTTAAGTCCTGGTAGTTTTCTTAAGAGTAATCCTATTTAATCTAGAAGAGTTACTTATAATAGAAGTATCAGAAATTATTGAATCTTGCTTCTTCTTCGGAAAGCGTGATGCCTGGTTGCTAAGTGGCTAGCGCTCTGGCATTTGGTATCCCAGGCTTCAGGTTCGAATCCTGGCGGTGGCAGTAGTGTTTGTTATAGGTTCGAAATCCACTTTGAACTGTAGTTCCCAGTCTGTTTAGTCCTCGTGTACAGAAGATAACCGTAGAACGACAAACCAAACCAAACTGAATCTTTGGAAAGCGAGAAAATAGCAATTCATCACATGGCCACCTGAGCTGTTGACAAATTTGAGGGGACCATCTTCAAAGTCGATGTCACAGAGTCGTCCTTATCTGCACAATTGATCGTAGTTATTGCTTAGGTTCGTGCTTACATGAACACTTGATAGTTGTTGTTTATGGCTCTGCTTACCTGAACACTTGGACTAATTTTTTCCAATTTACTAACTTGAAACCAAATTTTATTAAAATTAAATCAAAATTTCGGTTAAAAATTCTGTAGAGTTGCCAAACTTTTAGTTTCTAATCTTGGCCGAGCTGGGGCTGTTTACCACAGAATTCGGGTTCGAGTTCCGGCGGTTCCATGGATGTTTGTAGTGGTTCGGATTTCACTTTAAACGGTAGGTCACAGACTAATAGGATCGTAAAGAGATGCTAGGGTATTGTTACTCAGCATCCGTAGCTTATCTTTAAGCTACGCGAGACCCCGGGTTAGTGCTAAGTGAGTAACATCAGTGCAGCCCTTGCATTGCATAAAAAGACAACTATCTCAGTATTTACCAGCTGTATTAAAAAGAAAGTTTCTGATCTATGGTTAAGTTCGATGTACGCGATGTAGTGCGCAATTTGTTAAAAAAATTGCATCACCAAGAACTGGCGTAAAAAAAAAAAAATGGCTACACAATATGCAGAACTAGATAGAATGTGTATAAATGTGTTCAAAAAATGGTTTAGACGACAATTGCATTTGATATACACTCTTTTAAAGTAATTTTTTTTTAATTAATCCGAGTTTCAATATGTCTTCTTCAGATACGGCACCATCAGAAGAATCACTCAAGTGCATCAATTGTGGGAAACAATTTGAACTTCTAGAAGATTTGAGAGTGCATTTCTCCTGAAGAACACCGGAAAAAGCGTCACCGGTGTGCATAGTGCGAAAAGGCGTTCCCATCTATGAGTCATTTTTAGAAACATGAGAGAACTCATACAAGAGAGAAACCTTTTGTTTGTGACTCCTGTGGGAAAAGATTCACTCAAAAGAACCATTTGAGTCATCATAAGAAAACTCACACTCAGGAAGTGAATCATTTTTGTGAAGAATGTGGAAAAACATTCATATTCACCCAAGAGAAATATGTGGCAGAGCATAAAAAATTACATGCAGGAGAAATGCCACTTATTTGTCAATAATGTGGTAGAACATTTTCTTACAAGTCACGACTAACTACACATAAGAAAACTCATTCTGAGGAAACGAATTTCTTTTGTGACAAGAGTGGAAAATCATTCAAATATCAGAAGGGTCTGAAGGCTCATATGCTGTTTTGTGTCTCGAAGAAACCTGGCAAATCCGGAGGAGGCATGAGATCATCCGAAGACTCATCTGCAACTCCTGAGGACACGTCAAACACATCTTAAACTCGTTGAAAAATCTCTTGCAGAGGAAAATATCATTCTTAACAGAATGAATATAGTAAATATAGTAATAATTTTAAAAAAATAGATTTTTTATGCAGAATAATCAAATTACAAAAAAAATAATAATCTTTGATTTGAGCCAATATTTTATTGCATCTTTAAATTAAAGATGTATTCACACAATTTGAATTGCGTGAAATCGAACTTTTATTGTATAGATAAATAGCTTGTCTTTTATTTAAAAAAAAACCACATCATATTTAATGCAGCATAGGTATTGTTTTAAGAGGAAAAATATTTTTTAATGAATTTTTAATATTTGACTGGAGTTGTCCAACCGTCTCAAAACTGTTTTATAGTATCATAAAATATTTTTTATAATGTTGTATATTTTTAATTCGTATTTGTGATAATTTATATAATTTTAATTCTCCATTAAAATTTTAGAAGCGTAAAAAGTGTTTTTATATTGATTCGCAGTACATGATTTACTAAGTATTAATTAGTGGTATGCAGACGTAAGTGTATCTTTTTAACATTGCAAGAAATGCCACTCTGTTAAACTCGTTTTTCAAATCACGCTTTCTAATTATGTGTCTGCTTATATAATCACAAATTGTCAAGATATACATATTATTATCTTCCTATATATGATGCAGCAAAAAAGCAGGATTTTATTTTATTATCAAAGTTCTAAATTCGAGCGAATGTAGTGATTCGATATTTGAAGAATATAAAAGAAAAATATGATTAAATATGTGTACGCTGGTGTGTTGCAGAATAATTGCTTGGTGCTGGTGCACGCAGAATTTGTGTTACTCAAATATAAAATGTTAACCTTAACTCCTAATATGTAGCGAAAAAATCCAAAAACATGGAATACCGCTTCCCTAAGTTTTGTTCTTGAAAGAATATATTTGTGGTTTTTAATAAAACTGATTATTAAAATTTAACAAGCATTTTTCTCTTATTGTTTACAAGTACAGAAATAAATATAGTATACTTAAAAAATGTTTTGAATTTATACTATTTTTCTTAATATTGTAGTTATTAGTAAAATATTGGAGTTCAAAATATTTAAATTAGTTTTTAAAGGTTTTTTTTTCCAAGGAACATCTATAATTTTCATATTTCACTTAGTTGATATGTAAACAGCTCACCATAGAGCAATGAATGTTAGGATATTGCCTTCTAAGTAGACAACCAGTTGAATCCACCCTGCAATTATGTGTCGCGTTGTAGATAACATTGTTCAGCCCAACATTACATGTCGAATATTTGGAAAAAAATTCTCTCTATATATATTTCATAGAATGGAGCCTGAATGGGCAAGTGGCTAGCGCTCTGGCGCTCGGTACCACAGGTTTCGGGTTCGAGTCTCGGCGGTGCCATGGATGTTTGTAGCGGTTCGGAATCCACTTGAAACCGTAGGTCCTGGTCCTAATAGATCGTAGAGCGTTGCGGGGGCATTGTTACTCCGCGACCGTCGGTTATCTTCAAGTTACACGCGCCCCCTGGGCAATGCAAAGTGAGTACGTCTGTGCAGCGCTTGCCTTAAGGCATCCAAGATCAAGCTGTCAAAGTGTTTGCCAGCTGCATTAGAACAAAAAAAATATTTCATAGAATAGGCCTGAACGGCCGAGTTGCTAGCGATTGGTACCACAAGTTTCGGGTTCCACTCCCGGCGGTGCCATGGATGCTTATAGTGATTCTGAATCCACTTTGAACAGTAAGCCCTGGTCTAATAGAATCGTAGAGTGTTGCGGAGGTATTGTTACTACGCGCACGGCGCTTATCTTCAAGCTGCACGCTCCCTTGGGTAGTGTTAAGGGAGAAACGTTGGTGCAGCGCTTTCCTTAAGGCATCAATCGCAATTGTCTGAGTGTTTGACAGCTGCATTAGAACAAAAAAAAAGATTTCATAGAATCGTCATAAATATATATGTCCAGCCACAAATTTATGTCTATGAAATTCGTCAATTTATGCTTATTTTTACTAAAATGAAATTGCAAATCTTATTGTTTAACAAGTAATATAAAAAAAAAAATTAAGTCAATTCCTTCTTTTTTTCACTCTATTGCAGAAAGTCCTTTATAAATAATTTTCATTATTTTTTTTAATTTTATCTGGCGCCATCTATTGGTAGATACATGCAACTTAAATCTAAAAAAAATAAAATTGATTAATGAGATTTAATTACTCAATTAATATTTGAAAAAACTATATTAACATTGTAACCAGTGTCATCCACTACAAGGTAAAAAAATATATTTGAACTTGAGTGGAGGATAAAATAATGTTAAGATCACATCGTGATATAAATGAGTCTCACAATTTAATGCAAAAGTGGTACTGCTTCTTTTCATCGCGAGTTATCTTTGCTTATAAAATTATTAAAATCTTCTTTTTTACGCGTGCAGAAAATCATTACATTATAATAAAAGATGAACAAGTGCATCCAATTCTCCATTTGAAACCAGCAATTATTTATTGATTATTTTAAAATTTTGCATTCATTTTTATTATTGTTCCGACTTCTCGTCCAAGTTGGAAACACAAATCTGGGAATTACAAAAATACTCGCCAAGGTGTAAAAATTGACATCATTTTTGACAAAGATTGCCATTAAACTGTAGGTCCCAGTTTAATTAGCCTAAATGTGTGCTCAAAATGACCGTAGAGCGACAAAACAAACCAAATCTAAGACGGTCGTTTTAGAATCTGAAGTAGTACCGGAAAGTTAATAAAATATTAATTATCCTAAAATGTGTACCTTGTTTTTTAAACACTCAATCGGGATTTTCTTGCTAGCGGGTTTGGTTTGGTTTCGTTTGTCGCACTACGGTAATTTTTTGCACACCTTATGATAATTAAACCTTGACTTAAAGTTTAATGTGGATTCCTACCCACTCACAAACATGTATGCGACCGCCAGGATTCGAACCTGTCACCTGTGGTACCAAAAGCCAGAGCTCTAGTCAATTGGCCATCAATCCGCCGTGCTAGCGGGGAGACTAAGTGCGACTCGAAATTTAAAGATTGCTTAGCGTATATTCCTTGTATTAAAGCAGAAATTTACGCTCATTCAATCACTCTTCAGGTATTTGCCTATTTATTACATGGAATCGAGTGCATTATTACCAACTTCACACCAAAATTTGTTAATGGTAAACTATTAAATAGCGTTCTTATCTATATTTGTAAGTTTCTATTAACATAATTTTATAACATATTCATTACTTCTAGCATATTATGCGCATATTTTGCTCAATATTAAAGGACTAAATCCAAAGTTCTTTTGTAAAAAATTCTATAAGCCAGGGATTTATAGATTTGGGAAGGTCTTCGGCCGCATCAACTCAGGGTATTCTGGTCGGTATCCACACGAAAGAATCCTTCCAAAAATATATATTGTAGAAATTAGACAATAAATGCAGACGTACGAATAAATGTAGATATTATTTTTTCCTTCCATCATGCACATTAACCTGAATCTGCTATACATTTCCAAATATTGCAGAGATTGAAACTTTTAGCAGACAGCAAATGCATCTCTTCTATTAAATGAGTTTTCCATATGAAATTAAAATCGTTTTTTTAAATATTACTCAGAATTATTTTAATTGAATAATTTTATTGACTGCATTTTGTTATCAGGAAATTATGACGTTGTAATTTTATTTATTTATTTTTATTTACAAATATATATTATATTCTTATTCATACACGAGAAATAATTCAAGGTATTTTTTTTATTTCTGCTGAATAATTATGCATAAGAAGAAAAATTCTTATTTAAAAAAAGTAAAAATAAATTTGAAAAATCAGTATGCTCGTGATATCTATCAAAATCGATTTCCATTTTTTGAGCCATTACCTCTTGAATATGCAGAAGAAAAATCAGAACAAATTTTATGCGAGCGAGAGTTAAGCATTCCAAGCGAAGTACGAAATTTACATTCAGATGCTCATATTGAATCGAAATGCACTTGCAAAATAAAAATTTCTGCCATCAAATTTCAATATAACATATTTCTGTGCATCTTCGGGACCATCGGCACATAGCATTGTATGTGACTTTTATTTAACTAACATATTTTCCTCAAAATAATATATTTAGGCTCAGCATTGGTGTGTCATTAATTTGATACGTGTTAACAGATGCAAAAAGTTGGTAAAAAACAAAAATAATTATTATGCATATTCCATTAACTAAAATATAAAGTTGATTTAATTTTAAACTTGATAAAGCCAGGTTAATTAATGCTTATTAAATACTATCCAATTTTTTCATGATTTTTCCCAATTTACAAATCTGAATACCAAATTTTATTAAAATCAATCCAAAATTTATTTTATAAATTCTGTAAATTATTTCAGGATTTTATTTTCTAATCTATGATTGAGTTTGTGATATAGTGCGTACTTCAAAACAAAATATTAAAAAGAACTTATGCAAAATTAATTGGCAACACAAAATATGAACTAATTAGGTTGTATAGGAACATGTTCAATAAATCCCGAAAAGTTGCAAGTGATAACTGCATTTGACGTACACTCTTTTGAATTTTCATTATTTAAATTAATCTGAGTTGCAAAGTTTTCAGTATGTCTGATTCGGATACCACATCATCTGAAGAATTATTCAAGTGCATGAAATGTTTGAGACAATTTGAATTTCAAGAAGATTTAAAAGAGCATTTCTCCAAAAAACATCAAAAAACGCGTCACCAGTGTGGATTCTGTAAAACGGAGTTCCTATCTAAGAGTCAATTGAAGAAACACGAGATAATTCATGAAGAAAAGAAACCCTTTGATTGTGATTCCTGTGGCAAAAAATTCAATCAAATGAGCATTTTGAACAGACATAAGAAAATCCACGCTAACGAAGTGAGTTACGCTTGTGAGGAATGTGGGGAAATATTCACATTCACCCGAGACATGTATGTGAAACAATTTCATGCTGGAGGAAGGCCTTATATGTGTGAAGAATGTGGCAGAACATTCTCTCGCAAGTCATAACTATACGATCATAAGAAAAGTCATTCTGAAAAAGACCTCATGTTTGTAACAACTGTGGAAATGCATACAAATCCAAATCCAATTT
>BPLQ01011785.1:0-42463 GCA_021605075.1 Caerostris darwini
TAGGTTTCTATCTATTGTATTTTTTTAAGAATAAACTTTAGCTTTCAAGTATTCTTTTGTAGAAGTAATCGTAAAGATATCGACGTTGTTCTCAAATAATAATAATAATCAATAATAAATTTTTAATTTCTTTACTTATTATTTATTTTTTGTATTTTAGAATATCTATCGATCTGTATTCTTAAAAAGCTGTCAATTTTATACGCCAAATTTAAAAGTTCAAAATTCTCAAACAAACGATCCCTTTTATAACTATGTTTCCAGTTTCATTAAATAACAAAAACGTGCCATTGTTTCCTTGTTCGTGACTTTTTAATTGAGAAACTGTGTTAAATTATTCATTTGATGAGAATTATTACGTGTTTGCCGAATAGGTTTCTATCTTATTGTATTTTTTAAGAATAAACTTTTAGCTTATTCTTAGAAATGTAAGAATCGACGTTGTTCTCAATAATAATAATAATAATAATAAATTTTTTTAATTCTTACTTATTATTTATTTTTGTATTTTAGAATATCTTTTTTATCGTCTGTATTCTTAAAAAAGCTGTCAATTTTATTAAATTTAAAAGTTCAAAATTCTCAAACAAACGATTTTTTTTCCTTTATAACATGTTTCCAGTTTTATTAAATAACAAAAACGTGCCATTGTTTCCTTTTGTTCGTGACTTAATTGAGAAACTGTGTTAAATTATTCATTTGATGAATTATTACGTGTTTGCTGAATAGGTTTCTATCTTTATATTTTTTTTTTAAGAATAAACTTTTAGCTTATTCTTTTAGAAAAGTAAGAATCGACGTTGTTCTCAATAATAATAATAATAATAATAAAGTTTTTTTTTTTTTTAATTCTTACTTATTATTTATTTTTGTATTTTAGAATATCTTTTTTTATCGTCTGTATTCTTAAAAGCTGTCAATTTTATTGCCAGGTTAAAAAGTTCAAAATTCTCAAACAAACGATTTTTTTTCCTTATAACATGTTTCAGTTTCATTAAATAACAAAACGTGCCATTGTTTCCTTTTTGTTCGTGACTTTTTAATTCGAGAAACTGTATTAAATTATTCATTTGATGAGAATTGGTGTATGTGTTTGCCGAATAGGTTTCTATCTATTGTATTTTTTTAAGAATAAACTTTTAGCTTGTTATTCTTTTAGAATGTAAGAATCGACGTTGTTCTCAATAATAATAATAATAATAATAAATTTTTAATTCTTACTTATTATTTATTTTGTATTTTAGAATATCTTTTTATCGTCTGTATTCTTAAAAAGCTGTCAGTTTATTGCCAAATTTAAAAAGTTCAAAATTCTCAAACAAACGATTTTTTTCCTTTTATAACATGTTTCCAGTTTCATTAAATAACAAAAACGTGCCATTGTTTCCTTTTGTTCGTGACTTTTTTAATTGAGAAACTGTTAAATTATTCATTTGATGAGAATTATTACGTGTTTGCCGAATAGGTTTCTATCTATTGTATTTTTTAAGAATAAACTTTAGCTTATTCTTTTAGAAATGTAAGAATCGACGTTGTTCTCAATAATAATAATAATAATAATAAATTTTTTAATTCTTACTTATTATTTATTTTTGTATTTTTAGAATATCTTTTTTTATGTCTGTATTCTTAAAAGCTGTCAGTTTGTTATTGCCAAATTTAAAAGTTCAAAATTCTCAAACAAACGATTTTTTTTTCCTTTATAACATGTTTCAGTTTCATTAAATAACAAAAACGTGCCATTGTTTCCTTTGTTCGTGACTTTAATTGAGAAACTGTGTTAAATTATTCATTTGATGAGAATTATTACGTGTTTGCCGAATAGGTTTCTATCTATTTGTATTTTTAAGAATAAACTTTAGCTTATTCTTTTAGAAATGTAAGAATCGACGTTGTTCTCAATAATAATAAATAATAATAATAAATTTTTTAATTCTTACTTATTATTTATTTTTGTATTTTAGAATATCTTTTTTTTTATCGTCTGTATTCTTAAAAGCTGTCAATTTTATTGCCAAATTTAAAAGTTCAAAAATTTCAAACAAACGATTTTTTTCCTTTATAACATGTTTCCAGTTTCATTAAATAACAAAACGTGCCATTGTTTCCTTTATTTCGTGACTTTTTAATTGAGAAACTGTGTTAAATTATTCATTTGATGAGAATTATTACGTGTTTGCCGAATAGGTTTCTATCTATTGTATTTTTTTAAGAATAAACTTTAGCTTATTCTTTTAGAAATGTAAGAATCGACGTTGTTCTCAATAATAATAATAATAATAATAAATTTTTTAATTTCTTACTTATTATTTATTTTTGTATTTTAGAATATCTTTTTTTTTATCGTCTGTATTCTTAAAAGCTGTCAATTTTATTGCCAAATTTAAAAGTTCAAAAATTCTCAAACAAACGATTTTTTTCCTTATAACATGTTTCCAGTTTCATTAAAATAAATAAAAACGTGCCATTGTTTCCTTTTGTTCGTGACTCTTTAATTGAGAAACTGTGTTAAATTATTCATTTGATGAGAATTATTACGTGTTTGCCGAATAGGTTTTTCTATTATTGTATTTTTTAAGAATAAACTTTTTAGCTTATTCTTTGAGAAATGTAAGAATCGACGTTGTTCTCAATAATAATAATAATAATAAAATTTTTTTAATTCTTACTTTATTATTTATTTTTGTATTTTAGAATATCTTTTTATCTGGTATTCTTAAAAAGCTGTCAATTTATTACAATTTAAAGTTCAAAATTCTCAAACAAACGATTTTTTTTTTTCCTTTATAACATGTTTTCAGTTTCATTAAATAACAAAACATTTGCCATTGTTTCCTTTTGTTCGTGACTTTAATTGAGAAACTGTGTTAAATTATTCATTTGATGAGAATTATTACGTGTTTGCCGTGAATAGGTTTCTATCTATTGTATTTTTTAAGAATAAACTTTTAGCTTATTCTTTTAGAAATGTAAGAATCGACGTTGTTCTCAACAATAATAATAATAATAATAAATTTTTTTAATTCTTACTTATTATTTATTTTTGTATTTTAGAATATCTTTTTTTTTTATCGTCTGGTATTTTAAAAGTTGTTGATTTATTGCCAAATTTAAAAGTTCAAAATTCTCAAACAAACGATTTTTTTTTTCCTTTATAACATGTTTCCAGTTTCCATTAAATAACAAAAACGTGCCATTGTTTCCTTTTGTTCGTGACTTTTTAATTGAGAAACTGTGTTAAATTATTCATTTGATGAGAATTATTACGTGTTTGCCGAATAGGGTTCTATCTATTGTATTTTTTTTAAGAATAAACTTTAGTTTATTCTTTTAGAAATGTAAGAATCGACGTTGTTCTCAATAATAATAATAATAATAATAAATTTTTTAATTCTTACTTATTATTTATTTCTGTATTTTAGAATATCTTTTTTTTATCATATGTATTCTAACAAAGTTGTCAATATTATTGCCAAATTTAAAAAATTAAAAATTCTCAAACAAACGATTTTTTTTTTCCTTTTATAACATGTTTTTCCAGTTTCATTAAATAACAAAACGTGCCATTGTTTCCTTTGTTTCGTGACTTTTTAATTGAGAAACTGTGTTAAATTATTCATTTGATGAGAATTATTACGTGTTTGCCGAATAGGTTTCTATCTATTGTATTTTTTTAAGAATAAACTTTAGCTTATTCTTTTAGAAATGTAAGAATCGACGTTGTTCTCAATAATAATAATAATAATAATAAATTTTTTTAATTCTTACTTATTATTTATTTTTGTATTTTAGAATATCTTTTTTTTTATCGTCTGTATTCTTAAAAAGCTGTCAATTTTATTGCCAAATTTAAAAGTTCAAAATTCTCAAAACAAACGATTTTTTCCTTTATAACATGTTTCCAGTTTCATTAAATAACAAAAACGTGCCATTGTTTCCTTTTGTTCGTGACTTTTTAATTGAGAAACTGTGTTAAATTATTCATTTGATGAGAATTATTACGTGTTTGCCGAATAGGTTTCTATCTATTGTATTTTTTAAGAATAAACTTTAGCTTATTCTTTTTAGAAATGTAAGAATCGACGTTGTTCTAATAATAATAATAATAATAATAAATTTTTTAATTCTTACTTATTATTTATTTTTTGTATTTTAGAATATCTTTTTTTTTTATCGTCTGTATTCTTAAAAAGCTGTCAATTTTTTATTGCCAAATTTAAAAAGTTCAAAATTCTCAAACAAACGATTTTTTTTCCTTTATAACATGTTTCCAGTTTCATTAAATAACAAAAACGTGCCATTGTTTCCTTTTTTGTTCGTGACTTTTTAATTGAGAAACTGTGTTAAATTATTCATTTGATGAGAATTATTACGTGTTTGCCGAATAGGTTTCTATCTATTGTATTTTTTAAGAATAAACTTTAGCTTATTCTTTTAGAAATGTAAGAATCGACGTTGTTCTCAATAATAATAATAATAATAAATTTTTTAATTCTTACTTATTATTTATTTTTGTATTTTAGAATATCTTTTTTATCGTCTGTATTCTTTAAAAAGCTGTCAATTTTATTGCCAAATTTAAAAGTTCAAAATTCTCAAACAAACGATTTTTTTTTCCTTTATAACATGTTTCCAGTTTCATTAAATAACAAAAACGTGCCATTGTTTCCTTTTGTTCGTGACTTTTTAATTGAGAAACTGTGTTAAATTATTCATTTGATGAGAATTATTACGTGTTTGCCGAATAGGTTTCTATCTATTGTATTTTTAAGAATAAACTTTAGCTTATTCTTTTAGAAATGTAAGAATCGACGTTGTTCTCAATAATAATAATAATAATAAATTTTTTTTAATTCTTACTTATTATTTATTTTTGTATTTTAGAATATCTTTTTTTATCGTCTGTATTCTTAAAAGCTGTCAATTTTATTGCCAAATTTAAAAGTTCAAAATTCTCAAACAAACGATTTTTTTTCCTTTATAACATGTTTCCAGTTTCATTAAATAACAAAAACGTGCCATTGTTTCCTTTTGTTCGTGACTTTTTAATTGAGAAACTGTGTTAAATTATTCATTTGATGAGAATTATTACGTGTTTGCCGAATAGGTTTCTATCTATTGTATTTTTTTAAGAATAAACTTTAGCTTATTCTTTTAGAAATGTAAGAATCGACGTTGTTCTCAATAATAATAATAATAATAATAAATTTTTTAATTCTTACTTATTATTTATTTTTTGTATTTTAGAATATCTTTTTTTTATCGTCTGTATTCTTAAAAAGCTGTCAATTTTATTGCCAAATTTAAAAAGTTCAAAATTCTCAAACAAACGATTTTTTTTCCTTTATAACATGTTTCCAGTTTCATTAAATAACAAAACGTGCCATTGTTTCCTTTTTGTTCGTGACTTTTTAATTGAGAAACTGTGTTAAATTATTCATTTGATGAGAATTATTACGTGTTTGCCGAATAGGTTTCTATCTATTATATTTTTTAAGAATAAACTTTAGCTTATTCTTTTAGAAATGTAAGAATCGACGTTGTTCTCAATAATAATAATAATAATAATAAATTTTTTTTAATTCTTACTTATTATTTATTTTTGTATTTTAGAATATCTTTTTTTTATCGTCTGTATTCTTAAAAAGCTGTCAATTTTATTGCCAAATTTAAAAGTTCAAAATTCTCAAACAAACGATTTTTTTTAATTTATAACATGTTTACAGTTTCATTAAATAACAAAAACGTGCCATTGTTTCCTTTTTGTTCGTGACTTTTTAATTGAGAAACTGTGTTAAATTATTCATTTGATGAGAATTATTACGTGTTTGCCGAATAGGTTTCTATCTATTGCATTTTTAAGAATAAACTTTAGCTTATTCTTTTTAGAAATGTAAGAATCGACGTGGTTCTCAATAATAATAATAATAATAATAAATTTTTTTTAATTCTTACTTATTATTTATTTTTGTATTTTAGAATATCTTTTTTTTATCGTCTGTATTCTTAAAAAGCTGTCAATTTTATTGCCAAATTTAAAAAGTTCAAAATTCTCAAACAAACGATTTTTTTTCCTTTATAACATGTTTCCAGTTTCATTAAATAACAAAAACGTGCCATTGTTTCCTTTTGTTCGTGACTTTTTAATTGAGAAACTGTGTTAAATTATTCATTTGATGAGAATTATTACGTGTTTGCCGAATAGGTTTCTATCTATTGTATTTTTTTAAGAATAAACTTTAGCTTATTCTTTTAGAAATGTAAGAATCGACGTTGTTCTCAATAATAATAATAATAATAATAAATTTTTTTTTAATTCTTACTTATTATTTATTTTTGTATTTTAGAATATCTTTTTTTTATCGTCTGTATTCTTAAAAAGCTGTCAATTTTATTGCCAAATTTAAAAAGTTCAAAATTCTCAAACAAACGATTTTTTTTCCTTTATAACATGTTTCCAGTTTCATTAAATAACAAAAACGTGCCATTGTTTCCTTTTGTTCGTGACTTTTTAATTGAGAAACTGTGTTAAATTATTCATTTGATGAGAATTATTACGTGTTTGCCGAATAGGTTTCTATCTATTGTATTTTTTTAAGAATAAACTTTAGCTTATTCTTTTAGAAATGTAAGAATCGACGTTGTTCTCAATAATAATAATAATAATAATAAATTTTTTTTTAATTCTTACTTATTATTTATTTTTGTATTTTAGAATATCTTTTTTTTATCGTCTGTATTCTTAAAAAGCTGTCAATTTTATTGCCAAATTTAAAAAGTTCAAAATTCTCAAACAAACGATTTTTTTTCCTTTATAACATGTTTCCAGTTTCATTAAATAACAAAAACGTGCCATTGTTTCCTTTTGTTCGTGACTTTTTAATTGAGAAACTGTGTTAAATTATTCATTTGATGAGAATTATTACGTGTTTGCCGAATAGGTTTCTATCTATTGTATTTTTTTAAGAATAAACTTTTAGCTTATTCTTTTAGAAATGTAAGAATCGACGTTGTTCTCAATAATAATAATAATATTAATGAAAAAAACATTTTTTTTTATTCGTTTATATTATTTATTTTTGTGTTTGAGAATTTCTTTTATCATTTGTATTGCTAACAAAACTGTCAGTATTATTGCCAATTTTAAAAAGTTGAAAATTCTCAAGCAAACGATTTTTTTTTCCTTTGTAACATATTACTAGTTTCATTCAATAACAAAACTCGCCATTGTTTTTCTTTTTGTGACTTTTTAATTGAGAATAATTAATTATATTAATATAATTTAACAATATTATTTAATTTGTGTTAAATTATTCAATTGATGGGAATTATTACGTGTTTACCGAATAGGTTTTTATCTATTCTTTTTTTTTTTAAGAATAAACTTTTAACTTATTCTTTTAGAAAAGTAAGGTGTGTTGTTGTTCTCAATAATAATAATAATAATAAACACATTTTTTTTTATTCATTCGTATTATTTATTTTTGTATTTTGGAATAACTCTTTTTTTCCCGTCTGTATTACTAACAATTGTTGCCAAATTTAAAAAGTTAAAAATTTTCAAGCAAACGATTTTTTCCCCTTTATAACATGTTTCTAGTTTCATTCAATAACAAAAATTGTAACCATTGTTTATCTTTTGTGACTTTTTAATTGAGAAACTGTGTTAAATTATTCGTTTGATGGGAATTATTGACCTCTAAAAAGAGTTTTGTTGACATTTTACTCCTTTCGGTTGTAATTGACTTTTAGTTTGTTTTGATTCTTTTCGTACACGTACTGTTTTTCGTGTTTGGAGTTAATTTCTTTTAATGGATAGATAAACACATGAAATGCTCGCATGCATTACTTTAGAAAAGGATTGAGTACATTATGTTAAAATATTTATATCAATAACATTATCTCTCGATTTGGAAAACTGTGTCAAATGCTGCTGTTTTTTTAAGTTTGTGAATGAATTTTTTTTTGCTTGTAAAAATAAAATAAATTAAAATTTCTACAATTTATATGAACATTATATATTTTTAATTTTCATATAAATTTCATAAAAATAAATTAATAAATAAAATATTTAAATAAATCAATTTAATAAATAAGTAAAATGCTTAAATAAATAAGAAATTTAAATAAATAAGTAAAAGGCTTAAATAAATAAAATATTTTAATGAATTACTATACTTTTAATTTACTATAAGTTTTATGTCAGTCTTTTAATACAAAGTTGTGAAGTGGACAGTTTATATGAACAGTAAATAAAAGTGAATTTCATTTATAATAGCTAACTACTGAGAATGTTTTGATTATAGGTGAACATGCTGTACTTTGGTATGGGGGTTGTGATATCTTATAAATATATTTATAAGGTATAAAATAAATTTTTGCAATCAAAAACAAAACAAAAATCTGCATTTTAGAAATTAAATTGAATTAAACACCTAGCACTTAAATAAATTAAATTGAAGAAAAAATCTTTTCGAAGTATGGCAAACCTTGGAAAAGTTTACGATTTTGTATATTTTGATTAAAAGTTTAAAAAAACAAATTTTTAAATGTAAGAAGTAAAATATTGTTAATAGAATAAGACGGATTAGTTTGGTTTTTCGCTCTACGGTCATTTTGTACACACTCTAGGGTAATAAGATTGGGACCTACAGTTTAACGTGGATTTCGAACCACTAACAATCCTCCATGCCACCGTTGATTTTTTTCCCTTGTTCCTGCATGTGAAAATATTACCGAAAGAGAAATATCGCAAAGTTATTGCGGCAATTCAAAAATGGCTGCGATAAATATGATAAGAAGCCTCTCGGTTGAAGGTTTTTTTTACCATTACGCCTAGAAACAGCGACATCTGGGCAGAGGAGCTACTTTTGCAAGGCCCTAGGACCATTAGGTAAATTGAATAAGTTTTTTTTATCCGAAAAGGTCAGTTCTGGAACTTTTCTGTACAGTGAAGCCAATTGAATGTAGAATAAATTTGAAGGATATCTTTTCAATATGAGGTTCCTGCACATGTGATCTGTACTAATTTTTTAAATTTACTGATGTTGTTCTAATGCAACTGGCAATACAGAGACTAATCATTATGCCACAAGAAAGGGCTGCACTGCTGTTACTCATTTAGCACTACCCTTGGGGGCAAGTGCAGCTTGAAGACATGCTACGGACGCGAGTAACAATAATTAAATTTAAAATTACCAATTACCAATTACTATTAAATTTACCAATTACATACCTTTTGAGTTATAGTGCAACGACCCTCTCAAGGTGACACCAGGGTTCAAGAATTGAACCGTCGTTGAGAGGTATCTATTTTTTGAATTTACAATTCAGTTAATCAATTAGCATTTTAAATTTGAATTCACAATTCAATTAGCAATTAAGATTTGAATTCACAATACAGTTAGCAATTAAGATTTGAATTCACAATTCAGTTAGGAATTAATTGAATTCGCAATTCAGTTAAGAATTAATTGAATTCGCAATTCAGTTAAGAATTAATTGAATTCGCAATTCAGTTAAGAATTAATTGAATTCGCAATTCAGTTAAGAATTAATTGAATTCGCAATTCAGTTAAGAATTAATTGAATTCGCAATTCAGTTAAGAATTAATTGAATTCGCAATTCAGTTAAGAATTAATTGAATTCGCAATTCAGTTAGGAATTTGGTCAGCAATTAAGAATTGAATTCTAAATTCGATTAGCAATTAAGAATTGAATTCTCAGTTCAGTTAATAATTCAGTTGGCAATTTAAGATAGAAGGGTGAAAAAGAATTTCTTCTGTAGCCATTGAAAGCAAAAATAATAATTTAATTTAATAATAATCTAATGTTTTTAAACAAATCAAAATTTTCGCGATATATACAATGCATTGTAATTTTTAAGCCGATTCTTTTCTTCGTAAAAAAGAAAAATAATTACAGGAAAATTAAATGCTCATTTTAATAGCAGATATGAAATTAATAATATAAGAACAAAATAAAAAAAAATTACAAAAGTAAAAAACGATAAAAAAGAAGCTAATTAGGAAAATTAATTAAAAAATTTTTTTTTTAAGTGTACGTAATAAAAATAAATCTTACTATTCCTCGAATCTCTTTCTTTAGCTCTTTAATTTACTTTAGATATTTTAATCCTTAAATTTATGAATTTTTAGAGGACAAAACAGTTAATTAATTTTTCTGTTTATATTGATTAATGTTTCAGATTTTTTTATTAATTAATCTTAAAAGGGATTGTTTTCTTTTATGTAATTTTGGATATTTTAATTTTAAAATATATTTATTGCAAAAGAATGTCGTACAAGATCATTGTTATTTTACAAATATTTAATTATTTAATTATAATAGTTAAATATATTAATATTGATTATTATTTAATTATATTCTCTTATTCCAAACATAAAAATTAAGTTCTATTTAATTATATTTTACTTATAAAAATCTTTTGGCTTTTATTTAAGAAAAGGTCAGTAACCGATTTGAATCATTCTTTTAATCTTGCTTTACATTAGTTTATGATGTTATTAAAATGTGTTTATGTGTAAGGTAGATTATTTATAGCAAAATACACTTTTAATTAAAACAAATTTTAATTTAAAAACTCAAAATTTACAGAAGTTTTTTAACAGAAAATGTGATTTTGCAATTAATTTTATAAAATCGTGTGCTTGTTGATTTGATGTTTATATTACAAGGTGATAATTCTGAGAAAAATATCGTCTGCTTATTACAATTTAGATTAATAGTTAATAAATAACTAATATTTAAAGAAACTCTCCCTATATATATATCTTGTTCAAATTTTCAATCGTTTATAAAATACTTTTTATTCATCCACTCAAGTTCGAAAACATTTTTTTTTAACTTGTAGTGGATGACACTGGATGTTAATACAGTTTTTTCAAATATTAATTCATTAATTAAATTTAATTAATTAACTTTAGTTTTTTTTAGATTTAAGTTGCATATATCTACCAATAGATGGCGCCAGATAAACTTAAAAAAATGAATGAAAATTATGTATAAAGGACTTTCTGCAATAGAGTGAAAAAAAAGTAGGAATTGACTTTACATTTTTTTTATTTTTTATTATTACTTGTTTTAATACGTATAAAACTTCATGTACCAATAATGCTTGCATTCATTTAAATTATTATTCGAAATTGTTAAGTTTGAAAACTGTGCAATTATTTTACGGCTTACATAATTATTATTTTAAGTAATTTTATTTTATTTATTTATGGCAACGTGTGACGTAATTGTTTCTTCACATTCATTTTGTTTGCAATAGTTGAAGTAAAAGTAATTTCAGTATAATAATGTAAATGTAGGTGAAAAGGAATTTATTTTTATTTCATCTAAAATCTTAGAAGGGAAAAAAAACACCAGGATATAAAATATTTTATTCGGATACAAAATTTATATATTTTACTGAGTAAAATAGAAATATCTTAAACAGTAAAAATGAAGTTTCACGAAAAATTTATATAAAATAGCTGCAAAATGTAATAATATATAATTACTTGAGTTTCATAGATATTTTTGCAGCATTATAAATAAAATAATGCAAATATTTTTTGTTAAAGTACCTTTACAAAAATGAATAATAAAATGAGTACGTCTGAAAAACGAAAAATTTAGATTTAAATACATAGATTTTTAATTCTTATGAATTAAATTATGATAGATATTCATTTTATGTATATATGTAAATATATGAAGATGAACAAAATATTGTTTCTATGGTTATGTTTTGAGTAATTTTTTTTATTATTTTGCTTCTATAAGATGCTCTAAAAAGTTTTAGATAAATTTTAAGGATTTTCGATCAGATGTATGGGTAATGTAAAGAAGTAATAAAGTAATATTAACTAGTGGGCTAAAAAGTTCGTAGGCTGACACATAAATGGCGCTACTGGTATTAAATCCATATGATTTTTAGTTAGCCCTAACCTTGAAAAGACACGTGTATAAATTTGACAGCTGTTGTACTATTAATATGTGAGTTATAGCATTTTTAGTGAAGCAACTTTTGTTAGTTTGAAAATGGATAAAAAGGAATTTCGTATGTTAATAAAGCATTGCTTTTTGGCGAAAAAAATATTATTGAAGCCAAGGCTTGGCTTGATAAACATTATTCGGACTTTGCACCAGGAAAATCAACCGTAGAGAAGTGGTTTGCTAAATTTAAACGAGGCGAAATGAGCACCGAGGACGAAGCACGTAGTGGACGCCCCAAAGAGGCTTTTACCGATGAAAACATCAAAAAAGTCTACAAAATAATTTCTGATAACCGTAAAGTGAAGTTGATTGAGATAGCTGAGACCCTAAAGATATCAAAGGAACGTGTTGGACATATCGTGAATGAATTTTTGGATATGCGAAAGCTCTGTTCGAAGTGGGTGCCGCGCGAGCTCACAATCGACCAAAAGCAACAACGAATTTATAATTCTAAGCAATGTTTGGAGCTGTTCAATCGTAATAACCCCGAATTATTTGCGTCGATATGTGACAATGGATGAAACAGGGCTCCATCATTTCACACCGGAGTCCAATCGATAGCACGTGATAAACCTACTCCAAATCGTCGAAAGACGCAAAAGTGCTGGCAAGGTTATGGCATCAATATTTTGGGATACGCATGGTATAATATTCATTGACTATCTTAAAAAGGGAAAAACCATAAACAGCGACTATTACGTAGCGTTATTGGAGCGTTTGAAAGACGAAATCGAGGAAAAACGGACTTATTTGAAGAAGAAAGTGCTATTTCATCAAGACAAAGCAGCGTGTCACAAATCAATGAAAACGATGGCAAAATTGCATGAATTGGGCTTCGAATTGCTTCCGCATCCACCGTATTCTCCAGATCTGGCCCCCAGCGATTTTCCCTGTTCTCAGACCTCAACAGGATGCTCGCCGGACAGAAATTTCGCGATGATGAAGAGGTAATCGCCGAAACTGTTGATGAACAGTTTGTTGAAACTGCCTATTTTGAGGCTAAAGACAAATCGTACTAAAAAAATGGTATCGAAAAATTGTTTGACCGCTATAATCGTTGTATCGCCGTCGAAGGCAACTAAATTGAATAATAAAATCAAAAATGTAGGGGTGGTCATAATGTTTTGGCTCTTGAGTGTAAATTAAATAAATATTAAAGTAATTTAAAGACTTTTAAATTAAATTTTAAAAGAATCAACATGATTATTCTGCAGTAACATGATAAAAATATTTTTTTTCTGATAAAAAAAATCCGAAATGCACATGGGATTTTTGAAATTTTTTTTTTTTTTTTTTTTTGCAGTTATAAATATTTCATTCACAATAAATTGATATTAAAGAAAATGATTTCAAAGTACTTTAATAGTGTAGCGAATCTTTTGAATTTGTTAAAAGTAAAATTTTTTTTTTGAAAGCAATAAAAGTTCACTACAAAAAAATGTACTTTTATCGCATACTGATACAAAACCCAAGCGGCCAGACTACCAAATGGCCTTTGGTACTTACTACAGGCTTCAGGTTAGAATGTCTGTTAGGAAACTGTAGGTCCAGGGATAATTAGCCCAAAGTGTGCAAAAAAATGACCGTAGAGTGACAAACCAAACCAAACCAAACCGATACAAAACATAAGCAATTATTTGTTGATTTGGTTTGGTTTGTCGCTCTACAGTCATTTTTTGCGCATTTTAAGTTAATTAGGCTACTATTATTACATTACAGCACATCACTGTGCCTGGTGCTCAGTTGCCCCTTTACAGTTTGGGAACGATGTGGATGGGAATTCAAATTGGGCCCTGTGGCGCTCTACGGTCATATGAGATCGGGACCTAAGGCTTAAAGTGGATTCTGAACCACTATAAACTTTCATGGCTCCGCCGGGTTTCGAACCCAAAACCTGTAGTACCGAGCGCCAGAGGTTACTCGGCTATCAGGCCCCCATGCTAATTACACTGGTACCTACTGTTTAAATTGAATTCCTGACCACTAACAAACATGATTCGAACCTGAAGCCTGTGGTACCAAAGGCCAGAACGGTAGTCACTCGGCCATCAGGCCCCTAAGCTGAGGCCCCTTGGTACCTACAATTGAAATTGGATTCCTAACCAACAATAAACATGATCGAACCTGAAGCCTGTGGTACCAAAGGCCGGAGTACTATTATTAGCCATTTGGTTATCAGGCCGCAAATTATTTGTTGATCAAATTAAGTCCAAATGTTAACGATTTGCTTGCTATAACTATGTTCTTATTTTTAATGGAGACTAAATATAATCTATGGTGTTAACTTGTCTATATTTGGGATTAATCTTTTTACTGTATTTTACATTATTTTCACGTAAATTATTCACTTTTATTGCTCGTATTATGCATAATCTTTAAGGATTATCCACGATTTCAACATGGTGAAAGTTAACAGATCATTTATTATGCTCGGTCAGAAAAAAAAAAAGTAATTAATATTCTATTTAATATTTATATTTTGCAATAAAACCCTTGTCTGACTTGCATGGCTTGCTTTTTAGTCACACTTACTGACCACATAATGACTTGCACATGCAGCATTGTGGCATGTCATGCCATTCGGTTCTCTGTCAATGGGTTTCTCCTGTAGCAATGCCACTGTTACGGTGACCTGGCTTTATGTCTAATCTCATTTATTTTTTTAATTACCTCCTGTTTCATTTCGAAAACAATCTTGTTTGAGGAAAGGTTATTTTTTTTCTCTTTTAAACCGTTCTCGTGATTTTCAAGTGTAGTTTTCTTTTTTGTAAACATACTTATATGAAAGACAATGCGAATTATTTTTTCTGTTCCATGCCTTTTGTATTATAATGATACCTATTAAGGTGTTGCCAAGGTCATTTGATGGGAGTCTTGTGTGATATTATTTCTCCTGTAGTGTATACATTGTTTGGACATCTTAGAAGAGTGATGATTTTGATATTTTCAGTCGGTAAAAGTGCAATTTAGTGTAGAGAGATCAATTAATTTTATTTTCTAGTGTGTGTTTGTGATATTTCATATATTCATCAAAGTGTTTTTGATAAGCATTTGGTTGTTTTAACGTTCTGTTGTTTTGGTAAGTTTTGTGGAAACTCATCACTATCATTTCGAATTTGGATACATAATATTCTAAAGTATTGAAGTTGGATTTATTGCTTATGTATAATCCTGATGTTATTTGATAAATTAGATTAGTTGAGGAAAGATATTGTTGTGAAAAATATTTTTGTGTTTATATTCATCACACATAAATTATGTAGTGCTTGCTTATAGTCAGAAGACACATTTTCAAATTTTTGTTTTAAAATATCAGTGAACCATATTTGAAATAAATCAATTATAATTTGTTCTATTGTTGTGGTAAGTTTTGTGGAAAATCGTCATTTCGAATTTGGATACACCATATTATACGAAAGTTTGACTTCTTGCTTGTATGTAATCCTAGTGTTATTTGATGAATTAGATCAGTTGTGGTGAGATATTGCTATGAAGAAAATTTTTCTATTTTTATCCATCAAACATAAATAATGCGGTATCTGCTTATAATCTGAAGATACATTTTCAAAAATTTTTATTGTGATTTTGCTTGATAAATGTTTTGCTTGAAAATATATCAGGGAATTTTATTTGAAATAAATGAGTATATATTTGAAATAAATCAATGCATCATTTTTTGATACGCATTTGGTTGGTTTAATGTTCTGTTGTTTTGATAAATTTTGTGGAAACTCATCATTACTATTTCGACTTTGGATATACATCATAATCCTGATGTTAACTATTGATCCCGATGTTATTTGATAAATTAGATCAATTTAGAAGAGATATTGATATGAAGAATATTTTTGTATTTATATCCATAAAACATAAATTACGTAGTGTCTGCTTATAATCTGACGACAAATTTTCAAAATTTTGAAGGATAAATGCTTATTTGAAAATATCAGTGAGTTATATTTGAAATAAATGAGTTATAATTTAGTTGAAAATTGCAATCTGTAAAATGTGATTGGCTCATTTTTTATGGTGAATGTGAAGAATCTATAAAGCTGTCCAATATGTGCTTAAGTAATTGCATATGTGAAAAAGTTTGATATCGCTGTTTATGTAGTAACGACTTATAATCTGAATACACATTTTCAAAACTTGTTGTTGTTATTTTGCATGGCAAATTTTCTTTTGAAAATATCAGTGAATCATATTTGAAATAAATAAGTACATATTTGAAATAAATCAGTTATAATTTAGTTGAGAATTGCAATCTGTAAAATATGATTGCCTCATTTTTTGTGTGTTGAATTTGAAGAATTTATAAAGCTTTTTATTATGTGCTTAGCAATTGAATATCTGAAGAAATGTGAATTATTACTGTTTATGCATCATTTACTAAAATGATCTAAAGGCTTTATTATATAATAATCGTGTTTAAATATCTACCTAATTCATCATACTGTGATTGTGGAATGATATTATATATTTATGTACATGAATCAATGCATTATCATGAGATAAATAATATCTTACTTTGATTTCTTCAGAGCTTACTATTTGCAAGCAAATTTGTTATAAAAAGATAAATATAGCAAATATATATGTGTGATAATACTATTTTAAATTAATATATTTACATGTGCCGTACAATTGATCAATTTGATTGATAAAAAAGATACTTTTTTGGATTCATTATATTACTTACCAACTGATATATCATTAAAATTGAAAACTAACCACTGTTATGCAGGTTATCTTTTGAGAAGCTACAAAATGTTCTTTACAAATTTTCAACATTACAATTATAATCAAAATTTGCTTGTTAATAAATTTTGTGGACTGGAATATATTTAGAAAGGTGAATCAATATTTCCTATATTCTTGCCTTCATATTGAAAAAAAGGTTTTTTTAGGATTTTCATAACTTGAAAAAAAAAATATTCATCTGTTTGTTGATTAATTATTGGCGACAATGCTGAAATTCAATCGCGTTTTGGCCGACCAGACGTACGAAGAAATGGCCATTTCTCATGCAAGAAATTGCCCCGTGAGCAACCGATCCAGAATGTCTAGGGTTGGCAGAAACGGAGTGTGCGTTGTAGACGGAGAACGGATTTATTTTGGTGATGTGATTTTAGTGAAAAAAGTAAGTTTTTTTCCGATTTTATATACAAGATCTTCAAAATTATGTTAAAAATGAACTAGAAGGAATAGAATTAAAATGTGTATTAAACATAATACTATTATTTTTTAATTAATAATAATAATATTAATTAATTATTTTTTAATATTAATTATAATAATTTTATTTAATGATTTCATTTTTTAACTAAATAATCTACCTGCAAAAATTAATAAATTTCGATGCGAAATCTTTTGGTTGCTTGTAATATGTTCAAACGATATTCTTTTTTAAATAAATATGTGGCTATTTTTTTTACTGCCTATAAAGATAAAATTAAAAAGGATCACGTAAATTTATAGTCATAATTTAAAAAGAAAAAAATATACTTATGTGCATTTTTTATGTTTATATTTATTTGTTTTAATCATAATAATTTTAATTTAATAATTTCATTTTTTAAATTGCATTGTACCTGCAAAATTTAATAAATTTCGATGCGAAATCTTTTTGGTTGCTTGTAATATGTTCAAACGATATTCTTTTAAATAAATATGTGGCAATTTTTTTTACTGCCTATAAAGATAAAATTAAAAAGGATCACGTAAATTTATAGTCATAATTTAAAAAGAAAAAAATATACTTATGTTCATTTTTATGTTTATATTTATTTGTTTTAATCATAATAATTTTAATTTAATAATTTCATTTTTTAAATTGCATTGTACCTGCAAAATTTAATAAATTTCGATGCGAAATCTTTTGGTTGCTTGTAATATGTTCAAACGATATTCTTTTTTAAATAAATATGTGGCAATTTTTTTTACTGCCTATAAAGATAAAATTAAAAAGGATCACGTAAATCTTTTGGTTGCTTGTAATATGTTCAAACGATATTCTTTTTTAAATAAATATGTGGCAATTTTTTTTACTGCCTATAAAGATAAAATTAAAAAGGATCACGTAAATTTATAGTCATAATTTAAAAAGATAAAATTAGATAAAAAAAAAAGAATTTATTAATAAAATTTTTTTACTGCCTATAAAGATAAAATTAAAAAGGACCACGTAAATCTTTTGGTTGCTTGTAATATGTTCAAACGATATTCTTTTTTAAATAAATATGTGGCAATTTTTTTACTGCCTATAAAGATAAAATTAAAAAGGATCACGGAAATCTTTTGGTTGCTTGTAATATGTTCAAACGATATTCTTTTTTAAATAAATATGTGACAATTTTTTTTACTGCCTATAAAGATAAAATTAAAAAGGATCACGTAAATTTATAGTCATAATTTAAAAAGAAAAAAATATACTTATGTTCATTTTTTATGTTTATATTTATTTGTTTTAATCATAATAATTTTAATTTAATAATTTCATTTTTTAAATTGCATTGTACCTGCAAAATTTAATAAATTTCGATGCGAAATCTTATGGTTGTTTTTAATATGTCCAAACGATATTCTTTTTTTAAATAAAGTTTGTGGCAATTTTGATAACTCTCTATAAAGGTGAAATTAAAAAGGATTATTGATAATATTTTACACAGTTCTTTCTAAATTTATAGTCATAATTTGAAAAGAAAAAATATACCTATGTTTCTTTTTTATGTTTATTTGTTTTAATCATAATAATTTTATTTTTTAAATTGCAATGTAATTGCAAAAATTAATAAAATTCGATGCGAAATCTTTTGGTTGCTTGTACCATGTCCAAACGATATTTTTTAAAAAATAAGTATGTGGCAATTTTGGTTACTTGCTATAAAGATATAGAGAAATTAAAAAGGATCATTAACAATATTATAAATAGTTCTTTCTAAATTTATAGTTATAATTTAAAAAGAAAAATATACTTATGTTTATATTTATTTATTTATTTTAATCATAATAATTTTATTTTTTAAATTACAATGTAATTGCAAAAATGAAATAAATTTCGATGCGAAATCTTTTGGTTGCTTGTAATATGTCGAAACGATATTCTTTTTTAAATAAGCATTTGGCAATTTTGATTACTTACTGTATATAAAGGTGAAATTAAAGAGGATTTTTAATAGTTCTTTTTAAAATTTTAGTCATAATTTAAAAAGAAAAAATATACTTTGTGTATTTTTTATGTTTATTTGTTTTAATCATAATAATTTTATTTTAATAATTTTGTTTTTTTAACTTACAATGCAACTGCAAAAATTTATAAATTTCGATGCGAAATCTTTCGGTTGCTTGTAATATGTCCAAACGGTATTCTTTTTTTAAATAAATATACGTATAAGTTTTTACTGTATATAAAGGTGAAATTAAAAAAGATTTTTAACTGCATTATAAATAGTTATTTTCTATATTTTATAGTCATAAATATAAGTTTTTTTAAAATTAATTTTTTTTTAAATTTTTAATTAACATTAAAAAAAGCCGTTCAAAAATTGTAAATCAATTGTCTTTAAAAGTTCACTAAAATCGTAATATTTTTTTTCTATAATAATAAATAAGGATGTCCTTTTTAGTTTTGCTGTGATAAACTAGAAGGAACCAGTTTCGTTTCCTTTTTATTGTAAAATCAAAATCAAGATGAATATTAATTTCAAAATCACTCCCCTTTTTTCTCCACTTTTTATAATTCACACTGTGTAAATAATATGTGCTGTTGTAATCAATCTAGTAGTAGAAGTAATTTTATTTTAAGTTGATAATATAATTTAATTTTTTTATAAATTAGTTAAAAAGCTATATTTTTATATTTATTAAATTTATCTACTTCAACTATACACGAAATAAAATTAATCTGCGAACATCTGACAACTTTTAAAATCATTAGTTCGGTATTATTATTATATTATTTTTCTATTTATTATTATTAACATTATAAGATTAAATTATTGCAATTTCCATCGTTATATTTAGAAAAATGATAAATATTGACTATAGTAGGATTATATTATTGTTTATTGACTATATTTTTTTATTTATATATTAATTCTGATTCACATTAATCTGTACTATATAAAATATGCAATTAATTAACATGCTTTGAAAAATGTTGATTCATATAAATACAAATTATACGAATATTATGATAATCTAATAATAATAATAATTTAATAATAATTATTAAAATTATTTAAAAGTATTGTTATTGTTATTAGTAATAATAATAATAATAATAATAATAATGTTATTATCAATTATTACAACTTATTATTATTAAAGTGATTTAATTTTATTAATTTAAATATTAATTTTAAATAACAATAATTTAATTTAATAATTTTATAATAATAGTAATAATAATAATTTAGTAAAAATTTTTTATTCTTTAATCTTTTGAAAATAAAAAATTATTTCTTACTTTTTAAAAAACTGTTTTATGTTGATGGTTATAAATTTTCGCTGGATAAACAAATTGTAAAACTATAATTGCTTTCCAGTCCATTCTGTAGATTAAACAAATATTTTAAGTGAATTTAATGTCAATTGAAAAATTTTCTTGAAAATTCAAAGTAAGTGATTTTTTTATATTTGCCTTTAAACTCATATATTTTTGTCTCAGAAACCTATGATAAATTACATTGCGTTTTGTAAGTATTCTTTAAAATTTGAAGGACTTTAGTGAAAATTAATTCAATTTTGTTTATTCAAAAAAATAATTACCGGTTTGTTGATTATTTTAAAGCTTGCCATTAAAAGAAATTTACCATGTAATTTAATTTGTTTGCTTTAATTAATATTTAATAATTTTATTAAGTTAATTTAATATATTACTTATGATGTGGGTTATATTTTTATTTTTTTAAGCTCAACAACTTTACAAGGATGTGATTTTTTTTTCCAATGCTGGAATTTTTTAATGTAAAGTCATTTACTTATACAATGATAAGTATGAGAGAGAAGGTGCTCTACATACTAGCCTTCCCTACAATTTGGAGCGAATACTCCCAAGGCTTCAAGTCAGGTTCGTGGTTCGTGATAACATGAGAGGACATAGTTTGAAGCCACTGCATCATTTGTGTCAGTGCTTGTGGAAACGAAGAAATTTGATGATTATTGTGACAATGTATTTTAATATTACGCATCGATAGTCAAGTTGATCGTTATCGATCGATAGTCCTATTTTCTATCTTAACACACACAAATGTATGGTAATTATTCATGTAAGTCCTTCCGGATGGCAATAATACCATTTAATTCTTGGTTAATACGTTCGTTCAGTGTTCATGGCATAATACTAGTCCCTGATATAAAAAATAACCGTAAAAAACTAAGTTCAGTTTAGTTATTTTTAGAAAAATCTGATTTACTATTAAGAAACACGAAGATCTTCAATTACAAGAATAAATTAAAGTATATATAAACGGATTAAGAATGATTTTACAATATTGATTTTAACGTTTGTGTAAAATTGTTTTGCAACTATGAATTAATATCATAATGGAGATTTTGTTGTTGTTAATCAAAATATAGTATTACTTCTGTCCCATTTGCACTCCTTAGTAATATGAATCTTCATTTAACATTGCTGTCCAAAATTCTAACTGATGGAGATTAAAAGCAAAAATTATACCTTAAGTTCGTCGTTCAAAAACATCAATTTTCTCAAAATACGTTAAATGCGTAGTTCAAATACACCATTGCTCGAAATTCATCAAATGCGTCGTTTAAATACATTAATTTTGCTTAAAAATGCGTTAAAATGCGTAGTTCAAATACATCAATTTGCTCAAAATATGTTAAATGCGTCGTTTCAAATACGCCAATTTGCACAAAACACGTTAAATGTGCCTTTCGATTACAACAATTTGCTCAAAATACGTTAAATGGTACGTTCAAATACAAGAATTTGCTCAAAAATACGTTAAATGGGCCGTTCAAATACCTACAAGAATTTGCTCAAAATACGTTAAATGGGCCGTTCAAATACAAAGAATTTGCTCAAAATACGTTAAATGGGCCGTTCAAATACAAATTTGCTCAAAATACGTTAAATGGGCCGTTCAAATACAAGAATTTGCTCAAAATACGTTAAATGGGCCGTTCAAATACAAGAATTTGCTCTCAAAATACAAATACAAGAATTTGCTCAAAATACGTTAAATGGGCCGTTCAAATACAAAATTTGCTCAAAATATGTCAAATGCGTCGTTCAAATAGATCAATTTGCACAAAATATTTCTGCGTCATTCAAATTGATAAATTTGCTCAAAACACGTTAAATGTGTCGTTCGAATGCAATTTGCTCAAAACACGTTAAATACGTCGTTCAGATACATGAATTTGCTCAAAATACGTTAAATGCTCCGTTTAAATAATGCTGAAAATACGTCAAATAGTCCATTCAAAAGATCAATTTGCTCAAATACGTCAAATGCGTCTTTCAAATACATCAATTTGATCAAAATATTGCCTTTCAAATGCATCAATTTACTCAATACGTTAAATGCATCAATTTGCTCGCAATACATTAAATACGTCTTCAAATACATCAATTTGTTTAAAGTTAAATGCGTCGTTCAAATACACGTCAATTTGTGCTCCAAATATGTCAAATGCAACGTTCAAATACATCAATTCTCAAAATACGTTAAAATGCGTCTTGAAATACTACATCAATTTACTCAAAATACATTAAATGCGTCGTTCAAATACATCAATTTGCTGAAAATACCTTAAATGCGTCGTTCAAATGCATCAATTTGCTGAAAATACCTTAAATGCGTCGTTCAAATGCATCAATTTGCTCTTATGTTAAAGGCGTCGCTGAAATACATCAATGTGCTCAAAATGTTAAATGCATCACTCAAATGCATCAATTTGCTCAAAATACGTCAAATATGTCGTTGAAATATATCAATTCGTTCAAAAATACGTCATTCAAATGTATCAATTTTGATCAAAATACGTTAAATGCATCATTCAATACATTAATTTGCTCAAAATACGTTTAACAGTATATAGTTAATACTAATCAGAAAATAGAGCGCAACTGGGGTTATTTACCTTTCTGGGGTAGAGGGATGGGGTGGAAACTGGGTAGCATCAACCCCATCAAAAAAGGAACAACCTCCGTCCAAAATAAACAAAAATTCGTTCCTCTGCCTTCCGATTGACGTTATCTGCCAGTCCTGGATCGGGCGCCATTGAAGATAACCGAATTCTGGTGGGACGGGGCCAACACCCTACCTTAACCCCATCTTTCAGGGTTGGTTCCAAAAAAGAACATCCCACCCTCTGCCTCATGCAAGGCCGTCTGTGATCGTCTGCCTTCATTTGTCTTCCGTTCGTGTCAGCACCTCGTGATTTTTGCTCGATTGCATTTTTTTCTTCTGCTGCTTCGTGGAAGTAGTATTTGGAAATTCAGTTTGCCACATCTGTCGGTAGGAGTCGTGTAGTCCTTTGATAGTTGGTGGATGGTGGAGAGCTGATTTCTGTGCATAGTTCTTTTGAGTTTTAAAGATAAGACTCATCTGCTTTTTGTCGTCAGTTAATTTGATTGCACGAAATATAAGTTCTTATAGTGGTGTCCTTTGAATTTTATTTGATATTTGAATCCATCTAACTGCTGTCAAGATTGTGATTGTGACAATAATAACGATTATTTACTGGATTGTGTTGATAATAACGATTGTTACTGAATTGTGTTGATAATAACGATTGCTACTGAATTGTGTTGATAATAACGATTGCTACTGAATTGTGTTGATAATAACGATTGTTACGGAATTGTGTTGATAATAACGATTGTTACGGAATTGTGCTGATAATAACGATTGTTACGGAATTGTGTCGATAATAACGATTGTTACTGAATTGTGATTGTGACAGAATTCTTTTATGTGGTGGTGATTATAGTTAATTCAAGAATTTTCCCAAGTACAAAGTTATTTCTAGTGTGTTGTGTTACATTTACTTAATGTGATATTGATATTGTCATTTATTTAAAAGCTAATAGAACTTTTATACCTTGTGGATTATTCCCTAAAGGACGGAATTGTACTCGAAATTTCAATACTTTTGAAAGAAGCAAAATTTTAAAGGATTTTACATTTAGTATATCTGAGTACCTACTGATAAGATTTGTATTTTATAGTTATTATTTACCGACTTTTAGTTATTGATAGAACTATTAGTTACGGACTATTAGATATTGATAGGACTATTGGTGTGGACTATTAGATATTGACAGAACTATTTGTCGTGGACTATTAGATATTGACAGGACTATTTGTCGTGGACTATTAGATATTGACAGGACTATTGGTCGTTGACTATTAGATATTGACAGGACTATTTGTTGTGGACTATTAGATATTGACAGGACTATTTGTTGTGGAGTGTTAGATATTGACAGGACTATTTGTTACGGATTATTAGATACTTATAAAACTATTTGTTCATTTTGTGATTGCTGCTGAGGTATTTTTCAAGACAAAACTGTGCTAGAAACTGTTGTTTAACCGTTATCGAATTTGAAGGTTAATTTTGAATTCATTTAAGAAACATTATTTGATCTGTTTTTGTTTTTAAAATATTTTAAAGGACGTGAAACAAAGGTTAATATTTTCAAAAGAAGATAAACTTTTATTTGATTTTATATGATCTTGATTGATGGTAACAATAGCCCACATTGGAAGTATTTTATACTGCTTGCAAAACTTTCATTTTTTTCGAAAGTTTTTAGATTGGTTATTTCTCTTTTTTTTCAAAACAAATAAATCTTCTATTATTATATATCATAAAAAAAACAACTTTTCACCATTTTATCATTTTTGTCTAGACAGTAACGCTGTTTTCGACTTTTATTAAATAAGGAAATTACGCAGATAAATTAGCTGATAGACTATATTTGAACTTAGTGGGAAAAAAAATCCACATTTTGTTTTCTTTTTAATTCAAAAATATCTGATGATCTACATTAAGTGAAACACCCACTCTTGTTTTTTAATATTGAAAAGGGCACAACCTATTTTGAACATTAAACCCATTCTTGTAAAGCGAACTGTGAAATATCCGTTGACGCACTTGTTATTGTGAAAGGAGCCATTTACCCTGCCTTATGCACTTGACCGATTGACAGATAGCTTTGTGACATTTTCATCTTCTATTCTTAGGAGTACTTCACCTGTTGCAACCTTTTTTCCCTTTTTATCTGCGACTCCATTCATCTTGTTGGGCTGTAGTATTTGACATCACACTGGCAGAAAGACATGGAAACTTATCTCCCCATTTTTTAGAAGTGTGTTTCTGTGATTTGAATGAACTTTTTCTTGTTAAGAATTTAGCTGAATTAATTCTCTTTGTAGAGAAAGGAAAAGTTTGAATAATCGTATCAAACATAAATTGATATCTCTTTGACTTAATCTGCTATTTATTCGTTTTTATTTAGTAATTAACACTTTTTTGAAATTGACTTTCTGATATTTTTTAACGTTACAGCATTTAATTGCGATAAGTGTTGAAGAGTTAGTATTCAACTTTTTGATTGACGTAGAAGTGACTAATTTTGTAACGTCAATCATTAAAGTTTATCTGCTAAATATTCTCTTTGTAGTGAAAGGAAAAGTTTGAATAATCGGATGAATTGCAAATTGATGTATCTTTGACGTAATTTGCTATTCAGTTTTGTTTAGAAATTGAAAAAAAAAAAAATTGAAATTGACTTTCCGATATTTTCTAACATTACCGCATCTAGCTGCGATAAGTGTTCAATCTTTTGATTGACATCAAAAGTGTGATCAATTATTGTTATTCAGTGATTTCAATTTTATGAAACTGACATCAAAAGTGTGATTAGTTATTGTTATTAAGTGATTTCAATTTTATGAAACTGACATCAAAAGTGTGGTTAGTTATTGTTATTCAGTGATACAAGTCGTTTGTTGTTGAGCCTGAAAGTAGATGTAATCAGATTTATTATTCAGTAATTTCTAGTTAAAATAGTGACATCAGAATAACTATTAAATCAATTATTTCAAACGTGACATTGTTTTAGATTAAATAATCGGTTGTTTTGCCTAAAATACAATTGTAATTTCTACGGACGGACAAAGTAGTGTGCTTCTGGAGTGTAACTATCATTATGAAACAAAAATCTGCTATGGAATATCGAAGCAACAGTGACCATATGGTGAATATGAGTTCTCACAGATCTCGTATCTGCTCTTTCCAGGAAGGTGGCGTGGTGGGCCGAGCCCGATTTCGGAACCAGAACCGGAGCCGATCCCATTCGGCGTCATCCACTGACAGCTTCGGATCCACACACAGCTCATGTAAGTTGCTATTTTTTGTTCTTTTACTGTAAGAGAGTGGTTTACAAATTCGCATTTACTTGGAGGTCTCATCTCTCAAGAAATGGTGCATAAAAGATATATATATTTTCCATACTATAGATATTGTCCCCTATATACAATCCTTAAAGCTCTGCTGTATTGCAAGCAGAAAGCACATAATTAGTTGAGATAAATGTCTTCTGACAGTTAGAGACAGATGATTGGATCGCTGGAAGGTCTTCTGCCATCCCATGATCTGTTGAAACGTCGCAATGAGCTATTGAAATTTTGCGTATCGTTACATTGCACGTTTCGTAAGCTATTTAGTATCGGCATTCTTTTCTTTTATTATAAAAAAAAAAATCACTGATTTGTTTCAGAATAATTTTTATTTGAATACTTAATGGTTAAAAGAAGAATTAACATTAACGTTCCCTATATAAAATTTTTAAAACTCCTGCTGTATTGAAAGCAGAAAACACATAACTGGTTGAGAGAAATGTCTTCTGACAATTAGCGGAAGATGATTGGATCACTGGAAGGCCTTCTGCCATCCCATAAATCTGGTGAAACGACACAATAGGCCCTTGCAGTTATCCATGTTGTTACATTTCACGTTTCGTAAGCTGCTAAATATTGCATTCTTTTCTTTCTTTTTTCTTTCATTATAAAAAAGTCACTGATTTGTTTCAGAATAATTTAAAATTTTTATTTGAATACTTAATGGTTAAAAGAAGAATTAACGGTTAAAATCTAGGATCCTGTACCCTTTGTGCCAAACACATCGCCAAGTTGCCAAGTCGGTAAGTAAGCATAGAAATGAATGGGCCAGGTAGTTTGCGCGGTAAAATGATATTACGCCAAAATCCTTTACTGTGTTGCCAAATCGCCAAGTAAACAGACAAAAAGGTTGCCAAGTTCGGTGTCATTGTAAAGTGCTATTTCGCCAAAATTTATAGCCAAACAGTGCTTTTACGCCAACATTAGCAGCCAAATAGCTATTAAGTCAAAGTTTATTCTTGAAAAGGCTTTGAAGCCAAAGTTTATCGCTTTAACGCCAAATATTATCACTATCCTTTATCGCTTTATAGCCATTTTTCACTAAGCAAATTTTGTTATATAACTTCTTTTAAGCCAAAAAATGCTTTATCGCCAATATTTATTGCTTTATAGCCAAATTTTTTCTCTAAGTGAATCTTGTTTTTTGAGGCGCTTTTGCGCCAAAAGTTGATGCTTAATCGCCAAATTTTTATCACTAAAATTTTTTATCTTTGGAATCCTTTGCGCCAAATGAAATCGCTTTTACGCCGAAATTTAGCGCTATTATGCCAAGAAAATTATATCTAAAATGACTTTACGCCAATTTATATCGCTTTATCGCCAAATTTTTTCCACTATTATGTCAACTTTTTAATGTTTTCTTTTTACGCCGCATATTGCAGCTTTAACGCCAAAATATATCATTATTTTGTCAACAATTTATTCCTAACTTGCTTTCACACCAAATTAAATCGCTTTATCGCCAAATTATTATGTGGAATTTTATTTTGCTAATAATCGCTGTTAATTGATAAAATTTCGATACGATAAAATTTCACCAACGTTATTCGCCAATTCTTTTTTTTTTTTTTTTTTTTTTTTTTTTTTTTTTGTAATGTCATAAAATAAGTCATGTTCTTTACGAAACCGAATTCGAATGATAAATTAATATTAACAAAAGATAAAAAAGAAAAAAAAACTAGAGAATAACTTACCTATTCCATTATTCTGGATGGAATAAAAGTTATTCTGAAAGTTCATCGGTGAAATCATAAATTATTTTGCGGATATCACATTTGTGCTGGCGCCGCCACATGCACTCTGCCAGATAATTATCAAATGTTCCGGACACATTATTTTATTAATATTAATTTATTTTAATTATTAAAAATTTAAATTGTAACGTTCTAAAAAGCTAAAGCTTCAAATATTCCGAGCGAATTCTAATTACGGTTGTCACAAAATCCTAACTAAACGTACATCTTTAATAAGGAAATTAATTATTTAAGAATAAAATATAAGTTATTAATAAATAAAAAAATCGTTTTTCTTGTTTGTTTCTTACTTTCCTGAGTGGCAACTTCATAAATATTGTTTATGTTCTGAATCAGTGACCGACGTACGTTGTAAGAATAAGTTCGGAATAAACAGTAATTTATTGGAATATTAATTTAAAAGAATATATATTTCTGTTCTTATTTACTGCAAACAATAATATAATCACAATATCAATAAATAGTCATTATATTGTTTGGAAAATGAAGCTACGAATTCTTCTAATTATAGTATTGCAACCCTAAAGAAATTGGCGGAAAATTGGCAAAATATTCAGGGTTGCAAGATTGGCGACTTCCTCAGGGGTACAGTATCCTAGATTTTAACCGAATTAACATTAACGTTCCCTATATACTACTATCTTTAAAACTCCTGTTGTATTGAAAGCAGGAGGCACATAACTGGTTGAACAGAAATGTCTTCTAACAATTAGAGGCAGATGATTGGATCACTGGAAGGTCTTCTGCCATCCCATAATCTATCGAAACATCACAATGGGCCATTTCAATTTTGCATGTTGTTACATTTCGCGTTTCGTAAGATATTTAATATTGGCATTATTTTCGTTCTTTTTTATTTCATTATAAAGAAGTCATTGATTTGTTTCAGAATAATTTTAAATTTTGTTTGAATACTTAATGGTTAAAAGGAGAATTAACATTAACGTTCCCTATATAAAATCTTTAAAACTCCCGATGTATTGGAAAGTAGGAGGCACATAATTAGTTGACATAAATGTCTTTTGACATTTAGAGACAGATGATTGGAAGGTCTTCTGCCATCCCATAAATCTGTCGAAACTTCACAAATAGGCCTTTGCAATTATCCATGTTGTTACATTTCTCGTTTCGTAAGCTATTTAATATTTTTTTCGTTCTTTTTCTTTCGTTATAAAGAAGTTACTGTTGAAGATCAAATTTGTTTAAGAAGTTTGGCATTATTTCCTGGTGTTTTTTCTCTGTATTACTTCCTGTTTTTGAGAACTCTCCGTTAAATTGAAGACTAATGATGTTTAAATGTTTATTTTTACAGCGTTGAATTAATTTTATTACTTTCTTATCGTTGCCTTCCATCTTTTGTTAAGAGGGGTGCACAAATGTTAAAAGTTCGATAATCACTTTTGAAGGTGTCTAAAAATTCTCTCTGAATCAATTAGAAAAGAATCTCATTATTTTTATTCTTCTAAAAGCTTTTTAAAAAGTAAAATTTTTATTTTTAAGGTGTTTTATTTTTGTTTTTGTTTTACTTAAAAATGGATTAACAGTTTCTTAAGTGATTCGCAAACTGCGTCCCTTGAAAAAAAGTCTTTTAGTGCCCTCCATCACTTATTATTAAAGAAAATATTAATATAGTTTTATTGTTGATTTAATTTGTTTTTTTACTAATGATATATAGATAGAATTGTGTATATCTAATAAGATTTATTGTTTTGATGCCTTACTGAAACTTGGCATCTCTACAGCATGTGCATAATTTCTTAGTTAACTTTTATTTTATTTGCTTGTATTTGTATAATTTTGAATTCAAGTCCTTTTTTTAGTTTGGAAATGTCTAATGCATAATAAAAATAATAATGGTCGGAATTTAATAAATTTGGAATTTAATAAATGGTCGCATTTTAAAGACTATGACCGAGAACATTAGAATTTTAGACTTTAATATCTTTGCACAGTATCCTCTTCTTTAGTTGTCTAATTATGAATTCAAGCACCTTTTTTTAATTTGGAAAGCACATAACACATTTTAATAAATGGTCGTTTTTTAAAGACCATGACCGAGGACATCATAATTTTAGACTTAATATCCTTACAATTTTTACAAAGTATCCTCTTTTTTATTTGTCTAATTTTGAATTCGTGCACCTTTTTTTGTCTGGAGATCTGCAATGATCGCTTTTTAAAGACCATGACCGAGAACATCAGAATTTTAGACTTAATATCCTTAAAATCTTTATGCAGTATCCTCTTTTGCGGAGATATTTGCAAAATGATAAAAGAGGAAGAGGATTCTCTAATGTTTTATTTATCTTACATTTCCTTCCTTTTTTTTTTTTAATGCAAAAACACATGCAAGGAAATGAATCACGAAGGATTATCTTCATGCGCTGTTTATTGTATCAACTTTAACCGATACGTTTTAATGAATGTTGTTCTAAGGATTGAATATTAAGTATATAATTTATGTAAAGTATATATATCACACCGCCATGAAACTCTTTTTACAATATACCATTTTCAGTAGATAGAAAATCATACTATATGTAATCTTATGATTTTGGTAATACATTGAACATGATTAGTCGACTTCAGTTAACTTAACTATTGGCTACAGTTAACTGGGCGACTTAACTTGTAAGACTTGATGTAAGGCTCTTGTATTTTATTTATTTTTCTGCCTTTTCACACGAGTTTCGACTATGTTGGTTGACAGTTATTATTGCGTTTTCAAGAATTCATTACCTATTTCAAAGTCAAAAATATATTTTAAAATTCCGCCTAACAAAAGTATCTGTAGTCGTTGCTAGATAGTGGGTTAAAATTCATAAGGGTTTTTTGATCATTTTATATTTGGAACGAATTTTTTCTATCACGACTATTGTCAAATCGAAACTATTTGAAATCATCATTTTTCAATTAGTTACTCCAACTGCTGTCTGACGGCTGCCTGTTAATGTAGCCTGATGGCGAATTTTCTAGTGCTCTGGCCTTTGGTACCATATGTTTGAGGTTCGAATCTTGGCGGTGACATTTGTTAGTGGTTCGGAATCCACGTTATTGGTAGTAACCACTTTAATTGTGGGTCCCGGTCTATTTAGCCTAAAGTGTGAATAAAATGACCGTAGAGCGACAAACCAAACCCACCAGGTAGTCCGACTGACGAGGCAAGATATTGAACATCACAAATATCAAGTTTCCTCGTTTCTGAAACAACGTTGTCTACAACAAAGCCGCCAGCGGATTGAATCTCAGCTCTAATGCTGCCACTGAGCCACAAGCGGACTCATATTTCCTTACTGTGAATAAATAAAGTACATATGCGTTGATATAAATTTTGTAGTCAAGTGGATGGGGGCCTGATAGTCGATTGGCTAGCGCTCTGGCGCTCGTTGCCACAGGTTTCAGGTTTGAGTCCCGGCGATGCCATGGATGTCTGTAGCGGTTTGGAATCTATTTTAAACCGTTGGTCCCTGTCATATGAGACCGGGATCAATGGTTTAAAGTAGAGCGTCACAGAGTCCAATCAGACTTCTTCTCACCCACATCATTCCCAAACTGTAAAGAGGCAATTCATCTTTAGGCACAGTGATGTGATGTGATGTGATGTGATGTGACGTGGTGTAGTAATAGTACTCAAGTTGATGACGTTTTCGATTGGAAGTTAGTGGATTGTGTTTACCTCTAACGCCCTCACCTCACTATTGATAGGTGATTTTTAGTAAAAAATTTTTTAAGCTAGGATAGCGGCCTGATGGCCAATTTTCTAGCACTTTGGCATTTGGTATCACAGGCTTCAGGTTCGAATCGTGGCGGTGGCATGGATGTTTGTAGTGGTTCGGACAAGGTCCCGGTCTAATTAGACAACTGTAGGTCCCGGTCTAGCTAGACCATACCAAACCAAACAAAGCTAGGATAATATAGAGGAGGTTCATTTGAGATTGGGATAAATTTTGAATCAGTGATAAAAAAAAGGCTTTAACCGCAGAAAATCATTTTGCGGTTTTGTCTTAACTCTATCGCATTTCTGCTCCCATGCATGAAAACGTAGGTGGACTGAAAATGACTATTTCGCCGCATGGCGCCATAAAATGGAGCGATAAAAGTGTGACTTCATATTATGGGCAATCAGATCCGAGCGCACAAAGTCTGCGTCAAGTTTATGCGCGCGACCAAAGCTCGTCTGGAGAATAAACTCCGTTAAGTGGCTTGTACTGCTTTTTTCTGCTAAGCCAATAAACTGTGTCGATGTTGAGTTTTTTTCTAATCACTTGTATGCTAATTTGCAGTTTAAGGACCTGCTAACCATCTTAGTCGTCAATCGATAATGAGATCATAATAATTTGCTCCAATTTTTTCTTTTTTTCTTAACTTTCTTAATTTTGTTCTGGTTCCTAGTTGAGTTTCTGTTTCATATTAAAAGTGTTAAATGCTCAGATAATAAAGATTCTATTTCTAATGTAGAATATGTTTTACGCAAGAGTCAAATTATTAGAATCCCACTTGGTAGACAGCAACATTTAGACCAATAACCCGTGTGGTCTCATGAAAGGAGGGAAAGGGGGTGTGGGGCAGCTTCTGTTGTGATGGAGCCCCATAGGTAGAAGTGTGACTTGGCTTCGTGACGCTGAAAAAGGAAGGCAATGCCTTCCGGGCAACTTTTAGGTGGAACTACGCCGAATTTCTCTATGGTACGGGAGAAAAACCGGAAAACTCCCGCTTGCTAGTCTAACTAACGAGGCAAGAGGCTAAACATCACAAACGACATCAAGGCTTGTTTTTTGAAATAGCGTTTACAACAAAGCCGCCAGCGGATTGATCTTCCACCCTAATGCTCACCAGCGGTGCATGTTGCCACTGAGCCACAAGTGGGGCAAATTATTACTTAAAAAGTTTTACACGGAAATGCTGTCCTCAATATCTCTGGCAATCTACGCATTTGAAATAAAAGAGTAGATTAGGCGAGTATAAAGTGTCGTATCCAAACATGATATAAGGTACATAGACCTAAGAGAAGCAAATGTGGGCTCTTGAATTTGAGATCATCGCCACTAGAACAACATATGTGTAACAGATTCAGCGTTATTCAAGTGTACCACGGATTACTGTCATGCTGTTATAATTTGTCATTCTACTTAATTAATAACCCATCCTCTTATTTTTATTCATAACTAATTGAGTACTGATTTATTGTGCCCGTCTCTGGCGTAGGCCCGATCTAATTAGCCTGAAGTGTGCACAAAATGACCGTAGAGCGACAAACTTAACCAAATAAACCAAATTGATTGCTGGTTTCGAACCTAGAGTCTCTAATTCAGAAACCTAACGCGATATCCACCAAGCTAGTCCAGGCTTTTATATTAAAACTCATTGCTAGAAAAATCTTATCTCATAAACAAATACTTATGATTCTTACAATTCTTCTTATGATTATCATCATCGGATTAATTTAATAACCTACCCTCTTATTATCACTCTTTATTAATTAATAATTCTTTTTGTTTTTAATATATCCAAAATCAAAACAATTTCCAGTGGATACATAACTTAATAAGCACGCCTTGCAAATCACTATTCGCGGTTGCTTATTTTTAGAAGCCCCATTTCTCGGATTTCTTTATCAGTGTTCCTGTCCGATTGACCTACAAACCGGAGTACAGGATTTCCTGGGCTTGTTGCTCATCTGGCACTCTGATATTTACTCTCTCTCTTTTTTCCATTTTGCCAGAGTCAATATTTGCCGCCCTTTCATTTGACCCCCTCACCTTAAAAAGTAACGAGAGAGAGAGAGAGAGAGAGAAAAAGAAAGAAAAAAGGAATATTTGCAATTTGGACTGTATTTGTTCCTGAAAAATATGCTCTCATTATTTGCAACTTTGAAATTTGCTTTCTCTCGTGCGGACTTATAGTTGGGTTGCTTAGTTTCTCACGACTGAAAAAGATAGATAAGTGCGTCAGTTAAAATTGAGTCTTTTAATGTGTCAGTTAAGGGGGGGAATGAGCCATAGGTTTTTCTAGAAGTATTGAACACATTAAAAAATTATGTGAAAATAAATCAGAAGGAATAAAAATAATAATAAGTCCTGTAATAAGTCTTTATTAACTTACAATGTGACAATTTCTTATTAACTTGCAATCTAACTGTGCTTTATTTGACAATTTCTTATTAACTTGCAATCTAACTATGCTTTATTTGACAATTTCTTATTAACTTGCAATCTAACTATGCTTTATTTATTTGTAATGTAAATATTAGAGAGTTTTTGCATACCGTACGTTAGTTACCGTAGGACGTCCGTTAGCTTTTTCTCCCTAGCGCGCATGTGCAGTTTCCTATGAGCATGCGCTAGGGAAAAGCTAACGGACGTCCTACGGTAACTAACGTACGGTATGCAAAAACTCTCTATTCTTTATTAACCTGCAACGTAATTATTCTTTATTAACTTGCAATGTAATTATTCTTTATCAATCTGCAACATAACTATGCTTTATTAACTTGTTATAGTTACATTGTGAGTGGGGCCTGAATGACCGAATGTCTGGTGCTCGGTGCTACAGGTTTTGGGGTCGAGTCCTTGTGTTGCTATAGATGTTTATAGTGGTTCGGAATCCATTTTAAGCAGTAGGCCCTTGTCTCATACGACTGTAGAGCGTCACGGAGCTAAGTCAGACTTTTACCTATGGGTGTTCCATCGCAACTGAAGCTGCCGCCTTTTCCCTACAACCATGAGTCCATATGGGTTCATGGGCTTGATTTAGATGTCTACCAAGTGGGATAAGTGCAGATCTTTGGGCATAGGGTTGATAATATACCCTGTAAAAAGAAACCATCTCCTGTCTCAAAATCTGTTTGTAGGCAGGCGTCCTTGGCCCTCCATGGGAATGTTGCGATTCATCATTTTTCAAATGTTTGTTAATACATGTCAGGAAATCGAGTATTATCTGATTACATTATGAGCAACGAAGGGATTTCGCATTTCATAGTTGTATCATCAAGCATGGCCCGACTTTGACAGGGCCGTTAAGTAAATTTATATACATTCATATAAATTTATTACTTCTTCGTTAATTTAATCATGAAAAAATATTAGCAAAAACTGCAGAATTACACGTAATAGTATGCAACGACCATTTACCAATATACAAATAACAGCAACTTATGTGCTACTTACAATAACGAATTGTACATAAACAACGTTGAATTTCCTTCCTGATTTTATTAAATCTTAATTTATTTAATTAAAAAATATTTTCATTCATTTTGAGTGATATTGGAAAGGAGATGTTTGATTTAAAATTCTATGGGGCCAAACTTTTTTTTTTTGGTTAGAAAATCTTCAATCAAAATTTCAAGAACTCCTCTTTTGAGAAGAAACTTGTTCTAGCTGCTATTGGTGTAGTTTTACCTTGGCCATGGGAACCAGTTTGATCGCTTTTACCGTTTGTTTTCTTGCTTCACTGTCATGCATGTTAAATTCTGAAGAAAATGTGTTTTGAGTACATACATACAACCCGATGTTTATATAAAAAAAAATTATCTTCCCCAAAGAACGCCAAACATGTAATAGTTTCTTGTAGTGAGGTGCATCTTTAACTCATAGACGGGACTACTATTGTTTGGTCTATGGAATTTAAATGCATGTCTGTCAACATTGCGAATCGCCCGTGAAATGTTTGGACCTTCAACAGTTTTCAAGGATTTATGTTTTATTGAAGTATTTCTTAAATTACTTGTACTCATGATATGCATTATGATAGACGATACTATCAAAGACTTATTTATGGTGCTTTTGGGTTTATACTATAACTCATTACTGTGAAAATTAGCACACAAAGAAGGAATTAGTTTGGTTTATCACTTTACAGTCATTTTATGGACCTACAGTTTAAAGTGGATTCCGAACCATTAACAAACATCCATGTCAACGCCAGGATACTAATCTGAAGCCTGTGGTACCAACGGCCAGAGCGTTAGCCAATTGACCATCAGGCCGCCAAGAAGAATACGAAACCTACTATGTGAAGGTTTATGTGAAGCACATATGCAAATGTTTAAATTTACAACATAATTGCGAATTATGTTAGGCCAGTTGTGGGCGCTAATGTGCACTCTACTTTCGCTTAGGTGCTCTATAAGCAGCTTATCTTTTCCATCCAGTGGGACACTTTGTCATTAGAGATGTCCTGTAGTCGCCATCGAAGCAAATATCAGCAGTTGTTGGAACTGGGAGAACGAAAGTATCTCAGATCTAATTAGCCTAGAGTGTGCACAAAATGATCGTAGAGCGACAAACCAAATCAATTTTAAAACCACTGCTTTAATGTGAGGGTACGAAATAAATAAAAGCGAACTGGAAATAGACAGTAAATGAAATTTTTTTTAAATTAAATGCTATAATTTTAACTATAATTTTGTTTTAAACTAGTGCCTGACATTATTCTCACTATTCATCAGTTTTTAATCACTTGAACTTTGAATAATAAACTATAATAATCTATTCTCCGATATTTTATAGGATAAATTTACAGATTGATTATAATTAAAGTCCCACTTTTAAAATGCTATAAAAAAAGAACCTGAAAACTGTAGGTTCAAATTCAATAAACCAGTTCAAATTTGAGACCTCATCAGAATGAGTTCAAATTTGAACTGAAGATACTTGAAATAGAGGGAAACGGTACGGCATCCAAATATATATATATACGTATACGTGTATTCCAAAGTGTATTAAAAGATAGCCCTGTAAGCGGCATAAAGAAAGTGAATTCGGCTACCAGTGATATTTTAAATCGAAATGACAACGTATTTGGCATGAGTTGCACATTAAACCAACTGTGGCTTTCAGTGTGATCGATTGTTTCTGTTTTTTGACGGAAAAAAATGACTTCCAAGTCATTCAACAGTTGTGACACTTTTAGTGGAAAGCTCATCCACCCCAGCAAGATCATACCAAAATTCACGGGAAAAATCGGTTGAACTTTTTTTTAGATGCCATACGTTTCCCCCTTCGTCAAGTATCTTCAGTTCAAATTTGAACTGATTGTGACGAGTTGTTCTTTTTTTTTACAGCATTTTATTATAGAGGGGGATTTTGATTATTATTTTTTTTTGTTCTAATGCAGCTGGCAAACACTTAGACAGTTGTCTTGGATGCCTTAAGGCAAGCGCTGCACGGAAGTTACTCATTTAGCACTACCCAGGAGATGCGTGTAGCTTGTAGATAAGCTACGGACGCGGAGTAACAATACCCCCGCAACGTTCTACGATCATGTTGATTTGTTGAGCACAGCCTCACTATCCATCGAGTTAACACTTCCAAGGCTATGCTTAATCATAACGCATATCATGTGAATTTGAATAGTATAAGTCTCCTTCTTCATTGACGCAACAGCCCCATGGTGGAACAAGGCCGTCTGCTTCTGGCAGATTCCCAGACAAGAGATGCTTTCTTTTTCCCTACGTTAATGCTCTACACACATTAGACCGGGACCTAGGTTTAAAGTCGATTCGGAAACACTACAAACAATCATGGTACCGCTGGTACTTGACCCCGAAACCTGTGGTACCGAGCGCCAGAGCGCTAGCCATTCGGCCGTTCTGGTCCAGGGATTTTATTCATAATCACCTTAAATTATGTTCTTGATCATAAATTGGATAACTAAAATTAAAGCATCCAAACGTTTTTATATTCACAATTTAAATAATTTTACAAACCTTTTGGCTTTTAATTTGGCGACTTTTGGCTACTAATTTGGCGATTTATTATCGCTCCATTTTAATTACGTGTTTCTCTTTTTTATTGAAAATCTTCTATTGACAAATCATTTATCCAAAGACTGATGTCGTAACCTTGCACTCTTTGGCATTGAGCATGAAAGGACTTAGTGTTACGTTTCTGATGAAACTGTCTGTTTGACAAATCAATTGACTGTGGAAACCCGATTCCGGTACTGTTGATTGTTTTTCAATGTTTTTTTTTCTTTCCTTTTCTGAAATAAAAAAGCTGTTTTTTTTTCTCCTTTTGAATTGGATTGGGAAATTGTTTATTTTGAAAAGAAGTGCAGGTGTTTTTTCTCAAGTTTTTTTTCTTGAAGTGTGTGTTTTTTTTTCTTTTCTTTTTTATTATTGCCAGTTCGTATTTAGTTCATATTTACTTAATATAGATTGATTCAGTTTGTTTGTGTATTTAAGATATTAGTTATTAATTTTACGATATTAGTTAGCCAAATGTATTGTGAAATTTAATTGGTTAAAGCAGCTATCTTTTATTTTTTTTTATCAATATAATATTAATATAGAGGCCTGATGTCCGAGTGACTAGCGCTCTGTCGCTCGGTACTACAGGTTTTTGGATTCGAGTCCAGGCGGTGCTATGGATGTTTTCAGTGGTTCGAAATTCACTTTAAACCGTAGGTCCTGGTCTAATAGGATCGTTGACCGTTTTGAGGGTATTGTTACTTCGCGTTCGTAGCATATTTTCAAGCTACACGCACCTCCTGGGTAATGCTAAGTGAGTAACGGTGCAGCCCTTGCTTATAGCATAAATGACGTCTAATTATTTACCAGTTACATACAAAAAATATTAATATTATAATTCAGCATGCGTTAAAAGGAAAAAACATATGAATATTGTGATTATAGTTAACTCAATACTTATTTCATATCTGTTCTATAATGTAATATTGTGAAATATAAATAAATTTTTAAATTATTAGAGGTATTTAATTTTTCTTTTTTGCCCGACTTGTGGTTCAGTGGCAAAGTGTGCCGCTGGTGAGCATTAGGGAGGAGGTTCAATCCGTGGCGGCATTGTTGTAGACGCTGTTTAAAAAAATGAGGAGACTCGATGGTGTTTGTGATGTTCAGCATCTTACCTCGTTAGCCAGACTATTTGGTGGGGTTTTCTCCCATACGTTCTTCTGGGTGGACTTTTAAGGATAGTTTCCCCTAAAAGTCCTCCCAGAAGGCGCTGCAGTGACACGGAGTTAAGTCAGACTTCTATTTACGAGGCCTCCATCACAACAGAAACTGATCTTTTTACCTTCATCAATGAGTCGACTGCTCATGGGATGTCCATTCCGTACTGTAGGACACTGAGGATTAGACACAACACACTTAATTAATTTTTTTTTTCCATTTTGTTAAATGAAAAAAAAAAAAAACCATTAAAATAATCCTAAGTAGACAAACTAATTCAAACATAAGCAATAAGTACATAATTAAAAATTTGAATAGGTTATTGATAAAAAAATCCTTTTGGCGGCAATACAAGTGGCAACACAAGAATATGTCGATTTGTTGACAGTTTCATTGCGATTTATATCGTGTAACTTTACAAAGATATTTTAAAAGAGGTATCAATCTACTTTTCAGTTGTGTAAGCAAAATCAAGAAAACTTTCTTGCCTGGAGATTTTTTTGGTGCTGTCCGTTTATATAAATTATACATTATTCTAATGGTCAACTTACAGGCTTCAGGTTCGAATCTCGGCATGGATATTTGTTAGTGGCTCGAAATCCACATTAAACTGTAGATACCAGTCTAATTAACCCAAAGTGTGCACAAAATGACCGTAGAGCGACAAACCAAACCAAACCAAAATAATCATCACCTGAACTGCGTTTCTGAAAATAATTATTGTATGCATAGGTGCCTTCAGGTTCGAATCGTAGCGGTGGAATGGATGTTTGTTAGTTGCTTGGTTTGGTTTGTCGCTCTACGGTCATCTTCTGCACACGAGGGCTTAACAGACCGGGACCTACAGTTTAAAGGGGATTCCGAATCACTACAAACATCCATGGCACCGCCGGGATTCGAACCCGAAACCTGTGGTACCGAGCGCCAGAGCGCTAGCCACTCGACCATTCAGGCCCCTTGTTAGTTGTTACGAATCCACATTAAACTCTTAGTCGAAATAGTCTGAAGTTAGTCTGATCCACATTAAACTGTAGGTCTAGATCTAATTAGCTTGAAGTATGAAAAAATGACCGTAGAGCGACAAACCAAACCAAATTAATCGTCACCTGAACTACGTTTCTGAAAATAATTATTGTACGCATAGGTGCCTTCAGGTTCGAATCCTAGCGGTGGAATGGATGTTTGTTTGCTGTTCGAAATCCACATTAAACTGTAGGTCTAGATCCAATTATCCTAAAGTGTGCACAGAATTATCGTAGAGCGACAAACCAAACCAAAATAATCGTCACCCGAACTACATTTCTGAAAATAATTATTGTATGCACGATAGAACGTTTTGAATAATACATCACTGACGTATAGATGTTTATACGTCATTTGGTACGTAGTGCGTGTTATAGTTCCCAAAATAGGTGCCTTAATCTCGCAAAAGACGGCTGGTTATTTTCAAATGTCGACATATGACACGGCTTGCTCTTTTCTCATCTCTCCTTACTCTATCTCTTTTTTATGTTCCTTATTGCTGCTTGGATTTGTTACTCCTTCCATATTGTTTATGTCTTTCCCAGCCTTCTGGAAAAGTCGTCTGCGTTCTGTCGATATCGTCTGGTAACAGTGTAGAAAACATTATCTATCTGTCTCGTTTATACTACTGTGCCCAAAAAGTAAGACCAATTATTTTTTTTTTTTCAAAAACTCTTTATTTATTCTTCCAAATTTATTTCATTGCCTTCAAAGTAATCCCATCTGGACACAATGCACTTATGCCAACGTTTTATTCCAATCCTCAATGCAGGCAAAAAAGTCATCGGCAGGGGTGGCTTTCAAAGCACGCGCCTATTCACGTTGAATCTCTTCAACGTTGACTCAAAACGGTGTTTCCGCAGTGGTCTTTTGAGTTTAGGGAATAGCCAAAAGTCGCATGGTGCTTGTGGAACGATATAGGTTTCCTTTTTGGTGAAAAGGTCACGAAGAATCAATGCAGTGTGAGCTGGCGCATTCAGTGTTTTCGGTATCAATCGAGATGTGACGCGTTTGAGGCCCAAAATGGAATTGACCGATCCTTTTGAAATTCCAACATCATCAGCAAGGTCTCTAATTGTAAATCGACTCTAATTGTAAATCGAATCTTATATTCATAGAATTGTAATGTAAATCGAATATTCATAGATTAACATTTAATGCAGCAGCTAGTTCTGATTGGGATAGATATTCATAGATTAACATTTAATACAGCAGCTAGTTCTGATTGGGATAGATATTCATAGATTAACATTTAATGCAGCAGCTAGTTCTGATTGGGATAGATATTCATAGATTAACATTTAATGCAGCAGCTAGTTCTGATTGGGATAGATATTCATAGATTAACATTTAATGCAGCAGCTAGTTCTGATTGGGATAGATATTCATAGATTAACATTTAATGCAGCAGCTAGTTCTGATTGGGATAGATATTCATAGAGTAACATTTTACACAGCAGCTAATTCTGGCTGGGATAGATCTTCATAGAGGTACATTTAATGCAGCAGCTAATTCTGGCTGGGATAGATCTTCATAGAGGTACATTTAATGCAGCAGCTAATTCTGGCTGGGATAGATCTTCATAGAGTAACATTTAATGTAGCAGCTAATTCTGGCTGGGATAGATCTCCATAGAGTAACATTTTACACAGCGGCTAATTCTGGCTGGGATAGATCTTCATAGAGTAACATTTAATACAGCAGCTAGTTTCTGATTGGGATAGATATTCATAGATTAACATTTAATGCAGCAGCTAGTTCTGATTGGGATAGATATTCATAGATTAACATTTAATGCAGCAGCTAGTTCTGATTGGGATAGATATTCATAGAGTAACATTTAATGCAGCAGCTAGTTCTGATTGGGATAGATATTCATAGATTAACATTTAATGCAGCAGCTAGTTCTGATTGGGATAGATATTCATAGATTAACATTTAATGCAGCAGCTAGTTCTGATTGGGATAGATATTCATAGATTAACATTTAATGCAGCAGCTAGTTCTGATTGGGATAGATATTCATAGATTAACATTTAATGCAGCAGCTAGTTCTGATTGGGATAGATATTCATAGATTAACATTTAATGCAGCAGCTAGTTCTGATTGGGATAGATATTCATAGAGTAACATTTTACACAGCAGCTAATTCTGGCTGGGATAGATCTTCATAGAGGTACATTTAATGAAGCAGCTAATTCTGGCTGGGATAGATCTTCATAGAGTAACATTTAATGTAGCAGCTAATTCTGGCTGGGATAGATCTTCATAGAGTAACATTTTACACAGCTGCTAATTCTGGCTGGGATAGATCTTCATAGAGTAAC